>CM062814.1:938761692-939002101 GCA_031772625.1 Pinus tabuliformis
ATGGGTGGAAAATACTTTAATAGACAAAGACAGTACAAGGGTAGATGTAGAAAATGCTCTGATTGATTTGGAAAAGCAACTTGATGAGAGCACTTTCCTGCAGGTACCAATCATGAGCACCCCTCTAGTCATGCAGACTCCTTATAATGAGGAGAAGATTACAAAAAGAAATAGAGAGGGAGCTTCCACTTCAGGAATGGGCACCTCTGATCTACAACAGGAAACAAGTCACAACAAGAGGCAAAGGCTCAATCCAGCCTCTGAACAGGAATACACAGAAGGATCAGCACAGGTTACCAACACAGAGGTAGAAAGAAGTAGGCCTACTACTCCATCTGAAGACATACAGGAGCCTTCCACATCACAGACTCAGATGTTGGAAAGGCAACTTAGTGTGGAAGTGTCATCCTTCAGTAGGCCTGTTGATAAAGACCGGCACATAAAATACTGGTACAAGGAAATTAAAGTGAAAAATGAGAGGCTTAAGGCCCAAACATATGCTCAGTACCTAAATTTGACTCCCACAAATCAAACAAGACTAATGTCAGCCTTTGACATTAAAGAGGGAAAGTTGCAGATGTCTTTCATCAAACCTACAGCACAGCAGCCCAAGACAACATCTGATTTCAAAAGGGTTGATTTTGAAGTGTTGGCAAGGGATATTCATCACATAGACCAGATTGAACTGCATAAATAGGCTAGAGAGATGATATACTCCACCCTAACAGGTAAAGTCATATCTGCTTATCAGCTACAAAACTCTTTGAACAACATTTCGGCACAATTTCAGTTAGAGAAGGCCTCCTCACAAGCAAAGGATACCAGGATCAAGTCCTTAGAGGAATTAGTGATTGAATTGGGACACAATCCCAAGGATATTAAAGCTACAGAGTAGCTTATAAAGAAGAAAAACGATGATATTGCTGCACTTAAAAGGTAATTAAAAATACCCCAGCTGCAACATCCTCAAACTCTAGAAGTCTTAGAGATCCAAACCAGACATGAGGAGTTGATGGACTTGGTCCTAAAGCTTAATGATTAATTAAAGGAGACAGAAAAGGAGTTAGACGCTTTAATTCAATTGAAGAAAGGCGACTTGGACACAACTTCTAAAGATGTCATCCCTACAGTAACTACAGCAGTCCCTTCTACACTGGCAGCTTCACTGGTACCAACAGCTCCACCTACCACAGCTTTGCCAATTACCACAGAATATACAACAACAGGTGCATCAGGGGAGAAAGCAGCAGAAATAGTTAAAGCCATGGAAGAGATGTCTATCTAGGCTACATAAATGAATAGGCTAAGAGAAAAGGTGGAAAGTTTGGAAACTGACTACAAACTTGCCCAACTTAAGCAAAAGGAAGAGGCACAAAAGGCCTAAAGAATGAGTGAAAGAATTAAAGTCTTAGAGAAAGATTTAACACTTGAGAAACCCCTTGGGAAAACCAAGGAAATGTTGTGGGTCAATATCATTGAATCTGTCAATGATATTTGGCTATCAATTCAAGTTATTTTTTAACAAATAGAATTAATAAAGATAGCTATAGAAGCTATCCAAATAGTAAAAGAAGAATTGGGAGATAAGCCCAAGGACACCAATAGACTCATCCACTTCCTCAACAGCAAGAATAGGTATGATCTCCATGAACTCAATATAGAATACAGGACTGAAACCATCTTGGAAATAAGGAAGGTCCTTTCCAAGAGAAACCTGATGCTGAACTTAGAAGAAAAGTGCCATAATGTGTAGGTGGCCATTGATAGGTTCATGGCTAAATTCCAGATTTTGAGGGAGAAAGGATTGCCTAGTCCATTAGTTATTAATGATAAACTCATGGCATAGCTGGACTATGGTAATAGACTCAGATAGATGGCTAAGGAACAAGCTAGCACTTCATCCATAAAAGCACTTCCAACAAGCAAAGTTTTGCACAACACATTTGGGAACTTGTTTTTTTCTAGAGCATGAGATCAAACACTTATTCCTCACCAAGACCAATTTTGCCAAGTATATTGAAGCTGATGAGATCTATAGGAGGATGATGAATATAAAATTACCTGATGTAGAATGGTGGGAGACAATGACTGATTTACTGTGATAAATTTACAGCAAAAAGTTACTGCACAGTAAAAATGAGAGCAGCCAGGTAAACAGATGAAAACAAGGCAGCATAGTCAAAGAGTATCAGGGTCAAAGAGTATCAGGTGAAAGATCAAAATTGAAGAAGATTCCAATGTAAAAGACCACAACTGCAAGCCAGCATAAAGGGCTACAAATCCAACCATAAAAGCCAGCAGTACCAAATAAAAAGGGACAGCATGAAATAGTTCAATAGCTGTCTCTATCTTCTTGCAAGAAGATACTTGTATTTCCTAGAATAAATCTCAAGTTTGTTTTGAGATATTTTGTAATAGTTTTTGTATAAATACTTCACCATTCGAAGTATGTAGGGTGGATTCTTAGACATTTCTATAGACCTTTTTTATCAAATACTGTAAGCTATTGTATCACTGTTTGGACTAGCAAGCTGGATTAATGAATAAAGACAAGACATTTCACTAGATTCATGTGTAGAGAAAGTGCAGACAAGTATTTTCTCTTGTGTTGTTATTTTTCTTTAAAAGTTTTCCACAATCTTTAATGTATCTGAAATCTGAATGCTATAATATGGAATGATATCTCATAATTTGCTTCATTGCACTCTATTTTAACTATTATGCATTTTAATGTTTTCTGCTAATTATCTAAGTTAAGGAATTCTTAATGGCTCCTTAGTCTAGGTAGTTTCCCTCTGATCCATAGTAAAGGATTATTAATTTCCCTTTGCTCATGATTAACCTTTGTTCCTCATCTTAATCCCAGTCTGAGAATTCTTAGGTGCTATCTCACCCTGGTTAAGATCATTTCATCCATTCGGCCCATAGACCTGCACTTTACTCTGCTAGCTTTCCCTTTGAACACTCCCTTTAATGAGTTAATTCCAGTTCTGCTACCATTCTTTGACTTCATAGCCCAATGGTCCAAAGACATCAATTTATCAATCTCTTTTAAGGATTCCACCATCCAATATCCAATACAAATCAAAACCCCCTGAACCTTTAGAACTAGCTTAAAATCCCAGCAAACAAAGCTAAATCATATAGAGAGAACTCCCTCTAAGTCATAGGTTGGCTATAGCCTATACTTAAAAGATTGGTTTGTGGTTACCTCGGTCCTTTCCTTCTTTTGAAAACTTCTAGGGAAAAGTTCTGAGTGATAACATAGTGGCGACCATACTGGGGACTTCGAATCCTCAGTCTTAATAAAGCTTTAAGAAAATCCTAAATTTTTATTTTAAGCCTCTTAAAGTCATTTGTTAGAAGTTTTTTCAAACAAAAAAATCTCACAAAAACAATTAAAAAGTTTGAAATTTTGGCTTCCAGGAAGACTCATTTTACTAGGGCTAATCCAGACCCAAATCCTGCCCCATTATTTGATAATCCCAACCTAATTTCAAGAAAATCCAAAAAAGAAGAAAGTTCAATTAATCAGACACCTTTAGTTAAAGCTAATTCATGCCCTAATGAATGGTTATTTCTAGAAGAACTTGAATTTGATGAGTCATTTAATCTTTCGTTATTTAGAACAAAATCTGAAAGTGCACTCAGTGAAACTATTCTAGATCCTGAATTTGTTGCAGACCTTGAAGTTCAACGGGCCAACAAATCCATTGATGAGTACATTCTGAAATCTCCACAGTCACCTGTTAATACTTCCATAACCCCTAAGCTTTCTGAACAATCTTCCATCACTTTAAGTTCACCATTGTTTCCATCAACTTCATCAATAATACCTTCCAAAGTCCATTCTTCACCACCATTTGTACCTACTCTTCCTCACCAACCTATCATATCCCATTCACCACCTACTAGTCCTAGTTCTTCATCCATTCTTCATCCACATCTTAACCCCTCCCAGCTTACAACCATGGAAAACAGATATGCTCCTCTTGTTTTACCTGCCCCAGTTGGTGCTATGCCAGTAGATTACCAAAGAAAAATTGTTCAATTTGATGGCATAGGACACTACACTGCTCAGTACCATGTCAATAAGATGATAGATTACTTTGAACTACATGAAATTGATATTGTGGAAGTTCAAATGAGACTATTTGCTAAAACTTTAGTTGGTGATGTTAGGAAATGGTTTAGAGCATTGCCTGATAATAGTATTGATAGTTTAGAAGCATTTCATTAGCAAATTTTTGAATAGATGGGAAAAGAAGAAAAATCCCCTACAAATCCTTTCAGAATATGAAAATATTAGAAGGGGACCTAATGAAACTATTCAAGATTACTGCACTAGATTTAAAAGTATATATAATGCTATCCTAGTTAATCTTAGACCCCCACCTGAATTAGACTTAATAAAGTTCCTTGATGTTTTTGACACAGATATGGCATTCCAACTTAGGGAAAGAAACCCCCCAACATTAGAAGAAATGCAAAGTATAGTTGTTAGTGTTGAAGCTAATTTGTTAGCTGAAAGAGCTAGAGTTAGAAATGAAAAGAGGGGAACTGCGAAAGATGAAGCTTCACCATCTGACATCAAAATAGATAGTTTAGCCAAAAGTATGGAAAGACTAATGGATAGAATAGATAACATAGAAAGGAAACCCCAATGGGATAATCAACAAGCACCTCCAGTTAGAAACCCGAACTTTAGGAAAAATCAAAATCAAAACATTAGAAAAAATGGACCGGATCGGAACATTAGGCCTCCTTTTCAAGAAAATTATGTAGAAACATCCCATCCTGGAGACCTAGAACAAGACATGCATATCAATTTAATGGGATTAGATGATGAGGATACTATTTTCCTAACCCAAGGTGAGCAGGAATTGCATATGTTGCAGCAATTGCAAATCCAGTCTGGAGATTCATTTGATTATAAACAAGGTTATGATTCTACCATCTTTGAAGTGCATAAATAGTATAACCTAATGAGTAAAAAGAACTCTAATATCCTTGACCAAACCAAGAAAACAGTGCCAAATCAACCCAAGAAAATCAAAGAAGCCCCGGTTTCTAAAATCCTCCAGATTCTCCCCAAACAGAACCAGAATCCTTCTGGCCCCACCATTGTAGATATAACCCCTAATCAACCTTCTGATGATCAGCCATCCACTTCGATTCCCCGTAAGGAACCAGTGGACAAACCTCAAAACACCAAATTTGAAAACCCACAAAAAGAGGTCCCCAATCAAGGAAAATAAGAACATTCTACTCAAATCCCTGCTATGAAAATTCAAAACCCTCAAACAGAAAAAGCCCCTTTGCCATTCAATCTAGGAGCAGAGGTGGCTAAGCTAAATATTTCAATCCCTTTAACATAACTAATCAAGAATGAAACTTACAAATCACAGATAAACCAGACCTTAAACATTGTTGAAAATGAGGATTATGTTAACCTGTTTGATGACCAACCAGAACTCATATTTGGTCCAGATGTTAATGGAAAACCACTAGAAGGAGGAGTACGACCTTTTTACATTATCCTTGGTATCCATGACAAAATTCTACACAATGCAATGTTGGATTTTGGGGCCTCCCACAACTTAATGCCCAAATCAGTAATGGAGAAATTAAACCTAGACATTACAAGGCCTTACAAGGACTTATTCTCATTTGAATCAAGTCAAGTAAAGTGTCTAGGATTGATTAAAGACCTGTGTGTTACTTTAGTCCAATATCCTACCAAAAGCATCCTTATGGATATTGTAGTCGCTGACATCCTACTATAGTATGGCATGCTGTTATCCAGATCATGGGGAGTGTTATAGACAATTTTGTGCCTTACAGCAATAAGCATGAATTGTCAATAATCCAAGGGATCCAAAGTTCCCTAAACATGATGTTCCTACCCCTAGAGGAACAAGGTCAGCAAACCAACAGCTCTCAGATCAGTTCTCCACCTGAAAACACTCAAAAACAAGCAATCCTGAAATCAAAGCAGGTGCTCCACTAGGCTTCTGCGCTGAAACACAACTGCTCCATGGTGTACCTGCGTTGCAAAGCAGGCAGAACAAAGCCCACCTGCGTTGGGCGAATTTGGACATGTGGCACAGTGAGTCATTGCTTTGGAATCTTCCAAAAATGACACTTGGATCAGGTATTTCGCCTTGTGATGAGTCAGAGGCTTTGTTTCTCCAAGTGGAAGCAAGGTTCACCAAGTGGACTCAAGAACTGAAGATCAACTAAAGATTAACTGACGAGAGAGAGGACACAAGGCAGCTACACATCAGTTGCAAGCTGACTCATCCTTTCTCAATTCATCTATATATTGAGCTCTCTCCTATGAGCTCAGGAGGCTAGAATTTTGTGCAAAGTAATGATATGCTGTTGGTTTCATTCTTGAGTTATTGGGTGATTGTTTGAGAGAGGTGAAGAAGAGCAATTCTTTCTGCTGGGAGGTGTTGCTGGGTTGGAGCCTGCAATGGTTGTAATCCTCTCAGAACCTTTATTTCTTCATTAATAAAAGCTATTGAGGTTCTTCTATGTGCTCTTGTTTCAATTATGTATTGTGATGATTGCATGTTTGGTTTACACTAATCCATGAACCAGTTATGATTGCATGCCTCTTGTAGTTTCCTTCTTTGTCATTGTGCAGGATCTCATTGCAGCTGGGCGAGCAGAAGGACAAAGAGCTAGGAGCAAGCGGCCAAAGAGGAGAGTTTGGATTCGACATTAAGCGCAAGGCAACGGTTAGTGCTTTCTCCATCCTCTTTTGCTTTCATAAAGAAGTAAACCTTCAGTAGTTTGTTTTACAGTTGTTGCTAAGGAACTGTCACCCTTAGAGTGGGTTAGGGTCATCCGAGTCGGATACTTTTCCCTACAACAAACTGGCGACTCCACTGGGGATCGCATCCGTTTGATTGTGTTTGTAGTATTTTTGCTATTCATTTCCTGAACAAAAGAGTACCAAATCGAAAAGCTTTTGACTATATCAAAAGCGAAGTAGAGGGCAGCTACTCTTGCTCATTTTCTGAGCAGATTCATGATTTGAAGAGCTGATCTACAAAGATCCTTGTAAGCTCTTAGTGATAGCTTTGCACCTTCTAAATCATCCCTTTGAGTGTGCTTGACTGAATGCTTCTGATTTGAGCAAAAACCGTGCATTTTTGAGAAAATTATGACCCGGAAACTGTGAAAACGCAACTCTCGTTTTCCAAAGCAGGTAGTACACAGGCTACCTGCTTTGCAACGCAGGTCCCGAACTAGCTACCTGCGCTGAGAGCCAGTTTGACTGTGCAGAGCCTGCGTTGACCCAAATTTGCTTAGTGCATTTGGGGTTTCCTCCTTTCTCTTGCTTGTTTTCACTTAGTTTTGCTGCTAGGTGTCAGTCTTGTGCCTGTTTTGAAACCAATATTACTTGCCATCATTCTGCCTCTATTATATAACGAAATTGTACTTGTTCTTTGTATTTCTTGCTCATTTACAATTTCCCATAACGAAAAGTAAACTAGTCATGCTTTTGGCCTCTTAGATCTGAACCTGTGTTAGGCGTTTTGCTGGTCTAAAGAGTTAGCTTGTTTGTTGTCCATAGCTGATTAGTCATTTTACTTTCGTTAGTATGGTTTGATTTCATGTATTTCCAGTGATTAAGCAAGTGAATCTTAAGGCGTCTTTTGATTTTGGACAAACTTGTTTACTTTCGCTTTAAATCGAAATCAAAATTATATAACCACTTTCTTTTTGTATCCATCCACATTAAGAAAGGGAAAAGAAAATACATGCATTGTGCATTTTGCATTTGAAAAAGTTTGCATGATGATTTAGGAGAAAGTGCATTAGTTTGTGCTGTATGAACTGTGTGAAAAGAATTTGCTTCTCTTCTCCCTCAGTAGTTAAGGTTTTCATCAGTCAAAAAGATTTGAAAAAGCTTGCTTCTCATCTTAGGCTGCATTTAGGAATTTGTCATATACATCTCGTGGTGAACCTTGAAAGACAAACTTTAAAAAGATCAACTTAAAATATACTGAATGAACCTAACAACGCATTTGAAACATAACGCAAACATCTAGAGGTCTAGGTAGAGACGTGTTCCGGCGTCGTTAAACATAGTGACTGTCGATCTCTACGAAGGTGGGTGATTCCTCCTGAGAGTCGGTGGCACTAATA
This sequence comes from Pinus tabuliformis, assembly GCA_031772625.1. Taxonomy (NCBI): domain Eukaryota; kingdom Viridiplantae; phylum Streptophyta; class Pinopsida; order Pinales; family Pinaceae; genus Pinus; species Pinus tabuliformis. The sequence continues at coordinate 938,769,856 of CM062814.1, forward strand.
CGGACTTGTGCTCCCACGTACCGTCGAGTATATATTGGGAGACCCCTATAGGCAATTATCTTTTATCCATAGGAAGCTGTGTTGGCCGCCCTACTGATCGCGATGCAGTGAACACAGCATTCACGAAGATCGACCACCCGTACCGTAAAACGTATTCTGTGGTTTCGCGAAAGGTTTGGCACACCCTCTGCCTAGATCTCCAGAGCAGTTTCTTTTGGCCTTTTTCAAACTCTATAACTGAAAAGGTCCAACCGAGCATTTGTCACTTCTGGCTCGTTAATACATCGAAGGCGACTAGAGTCATCTTTAGCTTTTTCTCGACTCTTAAAACATGAAAAAGCAAAGTTATGTTTAAAAGCGTCTAATAAAATTCATTCAAATCGGAAACACAAATTTTCCCCTTCATATTTTAGTTGATCGAGTAATCCGCAATCGTGGAAGAAAGTCAATTGAATATCCGTCGTTCTCGGAGGCTTGCGAGTCAACCGTCTTTGTCTCCGGAATCGAAAACAATCCGGACAAAGCGAGCTCGTCGAACCAGTTCAAAATCTCCTTCAAAAGTTAGAACAAGCGTTCCAACAACATCTGAGATTCTGGTCACTCCAAACATTTCCGGAAACCCTGCCTCTATAGAAGAAGTTCAATCGCCACAGAGGGACAGTAATACTGATCCTAGTCTGGGGGCAAATACTTGTATGACTAAACCAGTTCCATCTGTAACCGGTCCAGAGAGTTTTGTTCCTCAAACATCCGTCGCGGTCGATACAACCCCTTCTTCGGCACCGGAAATCTTTTACGGACCTGACGGTCTTCCTCTTCCACCTGGTCTGATTGCGATAGAGGAAATTATAGAAGAACCGCAAGTATCCACTCCAAGTCAGTTTGGAGTAGGGGTCGCTCTATTTCCTGCTACAACAGAAGTTTGTCCATCACCAGTGGAAGTTCCTGTAGAATCACTAGGTGATCAATTGGATAGACTAAAAATGACTGAACAACCGTCGACATCTAGGACTGTGTCGAATGACACGGCGACGGCAGAATTACCTGCTGCAAATCCAACAATGTTCGCCGGCATACCATCTGTCTCAACTAGCTCGCAGTCGCTAGAAGGAGTCCATCAAGAGACTATCTCGACAGTATGGTCTGTTCCTGTTTGTTCCGGAGTAATGTCTGGTAACTCTCATGGTGAGGCTCATCAAATTGACCCTTTTGGGAATCTAATTAGGCCATCCAGTCCTCCAAGGCAGGCAGTTGCCTTGAGTTCTGGGTTGCTACCGTATGGGGGGCAGTACCCATACGGGAGCTCTCAACCTTATTCAAGTTATGGCGGAATTGCAACGAGTAGTTGGGTACCTGTGCTATCCCAGCCACCGAGAGTTGTATATTCCATGCAACAGTGTGTACCTGTGACAAACATCCCAACTACACCGGCTATTGTGACCGTGTCGCAAGTTCAAACAATGCCTATTGTGTGTCAACCTCAGATTGCTCAGGTTCTCATGCAACAGCCACTTGACCCTGCGACCCAACCACAATCACCTACTGGTGGGACAACACAAGTACAGTTGGGTACGACTACCCCACATCTTGGTCCAATGGTTAGTGTAGCGCAACAACCCATGGTGTCGCAACCGTGGATAATGCAATACCAACAGCCGCAATTCCAACAAGTGTACCAAGGTTCTGAACAGCAAATATTTGCGAATACTGGACAACCATATATTCAAAATGGTCAAAATCAACCACTTTATAGTGGTCAAGTCCATCAACCGTATTCATCATACCAACATCAACTCCATTATGCTGGTATGCAAAGAGCGACTGTTCAGGCGATTCCATCGTATCCTGGTTACGCTTCACCTAACTTGAACCAGCAGTTACCATTCGTGGCAACTTTAGAGTTGCCTGATTTACATCGGTTAACAAACGATCCAATTGCTTACGCCCCTTGGTGGCCAGTGATTCCACACAAACTTCCATCTGACATTCCTAAATTCAATGGAAATCCAGGTGAAGACCCGTCGAATCATGTGATGACATTTCATCTATGGTGTTCGTCGAACACTTTGAATGACGATTCAATAAGGCTTCACCTCTTTCAGAGGACATTGACAGGTCCAGCGGCAAAATGGTATATAGAATTGCCTAGAGCTTCGTTCGACAATTTTGGCTCCCTTGCCACAACATTCTTGACCCACTTTCAATTACCAATAAGGTATGAAACAGGAACAGATATATTGACTAACTTCAAACAGACAACCGCGACTCATATATCAGATCATATACATGAGTGGCGACGTCGACGAAGAATGGTTAAAACATACGTTCCTGATCAGCTTTTAGCTGAGTGGTTTATAAAGTCATTACTTCCGGCTATAACGGAAGATGTAGCAAAGGGAGGAGTCGTAACAGAAGAGCAAGTTATCGCTCGTGCACAATACTTGGATTTAGTATATACTCAGTCCGGCACGCTCTATGACAAAATACCAGACGCCCCTAGACCAGAGTTTTCAATCCCTCCTCCTCCTAAATCAAACAGTGACTCTCATGCCGGCGATGGCGTGATTGGCACGGCAAACACGAATCTGAAAAGGACCCATCAAAAGAAGGCCCGTAAGGATTCGAATCAAAATGCGCATGAAGAAGTTCTTGCTTCGGAAGTAAATGTCGTATCGACAGATAGGGGCAAAGAAACCAATCAACCAGGAAGCAAGAAGAATCAAAACAAAGGGAGGAAGAATAAACAAGGTGGGTCATCCCCTAAGAAAAGTTCTTCAAACCCTCCTGGGAATAGGAAACGGTTTCCGTGTCACATATGTGACGACGATCATCGGACGGCAGATTGTCCGTACAAAGCTGAGTTTAAGAGATTCGTAAAGAATCCGCACACTCCAGCCGTATTAACTGATCCGTTTCCCGACCCAAGTCAGAATCTGGTTGACAGTGGAAATGCTTCCCCATCACAAGTCATGATGTTGTCAAGTTTTAAGCGCCAAGATGATGCTTTAATTTCAACGTTAAACAAAAGCCGTGGGAATCCGCAGCCGTTGAATGGCGAAAGAAAAGGTCGACCAGGCAGTTCGACAACAACTTCGACAGAAGTTGAGCCGCCATCCAACACAAGAAGCATTCCATCGATCCATGGAAGCAATCATTCTATCCAATATATCGGAGTAATTTTCCCAAAAGGCCCTTCTTTAATGGGCACTTTTACCCCACCACCGCCAAGTAATCTCGCGGAGTTGGATGCAACGGGATATGAAGCCTTCTATTTTTAATGGATCTAAAAGTTTCGAGGATAGTTCCTTTTTCAAGTCAACCTCGTTTAAAAAATGAAATAAGGAGTAAATGAGGATAGTTCTTTTACGATGTCAACCTCATTAAAAAATGAAATGTCCTCTTAAGGTTTAGAGGATATATGCCTCGTCTGCATTTTTATGCTGGGGGCATCAAAATTCGAGCAGTTTTAGCAATGTTCATGCTCGTTAAAAAATAAAAGCAATCATCGAGCAGTTTTAGCAATGTTCATGCTCGTTAAAAAATAAAAGCAATCATCGAGCAGTTTTTGTGCAGAAGTTCATGCTCGTTAAAAAATAAACGTAAATTGTGAGCAATCTTTCCCTAGCAGTTCAAGCTCATCCAGAAAAATGAACCGGTAAACAACCTCGAGAAATGTAACCTTTGAAAGCCATATTAAAAGCCCTTGGTCGTGTTTATAAGCCATCACCTCCATCTGTTCATTTGGCCAATCGTTCACCTCCATATGTTTGTTTACCCATTTTGAGGAACAGCTGCGAAGAGTGATTTCACTTAGCCATCCTTGTGACACTGCCGTGATTGGAGAATTCCAACCTGTACCTGGAATCTGCTGCTATCCCTGTTCATCACTCGTTCCTCAAAAGACGAGTCTTCTTTGAGCTCTTTTCACTGACTCGTAAAATATGAAAAGTTTGCCGAGTTTTGGCCTTCCAGCTCGTTAAAGCGACCGGAAAGCTATCCCTCCTCTAGATTTTAATCTTTTTGGACCTGAGGGATTATTGCACAAAAAGATCAAGCGCTTGTCTGTTCGGCTCGTTAAAGCAACCGAAAATTCATCCCTTCTGTATTGTTTTAAACTTTTTCGGACTTAAGGGATTAGATGACGAAAAAGAAATTTTGGAGTTAACTTTTCGTACCTTTTCAGACTCTCTAAAAATGAAAAGGACCGAGTTTTCCTTGTCGTTAGACTCGTTAAAATGATTAAATAGCGACAAACTTGTCTTTAGACGAGAACGAGTTTCCCTATCGCTAGGCTCGTTAAAACATAGCGATGGGCTTGCCCGAAGGGCAGGTTATAGAACAAGCATATGTTATCCTCCTCAAGCTTGACAAAAATAAAGAGGTACTGGTCAGCAATGACTGGGGAAAAATTGGGAGAACCTCACAGCATTAATGGTAGCAAGTCGCTCTTGAACATGACACTTTGTCCTCCGTAGCACATCGGGTTGGGTTGTTTCATTCACCGGTCGCAGAATCATGGTCCTCGCCACACCATCCACCATTGGGGTAATGCTACCAATCCATCACATCAGTGTCGTTATATGTTCAAGAGATGTGGTTCTGTAAAGAGTCAACCGTGTTCCACCCACTGCCATACATTATCCTTCATCCACTTCATGACCGCCACCCTGAATCATACATCACAGTTTGTTTTCACCTCATCATAATCACTAGCTCCGTTCCGGGTCACTGATGTGGGATTCATTAAGGCCCTCCTTTGACGGATCACTCCTTGTCGACATCAGCTCATTATCCAAGGAGTTGATCTAGGAACACCCCCCTCAGTACTTTGAAGCTTGCATGCCTCAATGGCAAGTTTCTCACTTCCGGCGACAGGTATACATCAATGACCTTCGACCAGAAGATTTTGCATGGTGGTCGACGCCAAGTCCTTTATTCCCACCATGTAGATTGTACTGCCGTACCTTGAGGGTCATCATCCTTATCGGTGATTCCTCTCGCGCTTGTTAACGGTTTACATCATTGACCAGTAATCAAGCGATGTCTTTCCATGTTCGACTTCAAGAAATTCTCACATGGATCGACTTGTACATCGAGTGAAGATCGGAAGAGACTGAAGACCCCGGATCTAGTTTCATCCATCCGGGCTGCGATATATATTCAGGACATAAAGACATTTGATATGTACATCATTGCAACAGATGATCATCCTTTTCAAAGGATGATAAATTCGGCAGAGAATTATTATTCTAGCATCAGACGATCGTCTGTTCTATGTACCAAAATGTATTTATAAAGCTGAGCATGGGAATGCCCGCCTCAGCTAGATCATGAAAAATGTATGAAAAATAATGTATTGTACTGTATCTTATTACAGGACACTTCTCAGCAGATTGAATGAACTTCGGATCCTCTCAATAAAGCATTTCACCCGATAAACGACCTCATACTTTAGGGGGCATCTGTTATAGACAATTTTGTGCCTTACAGCAATAAGCATGAATTGTCAATAATCCAAGGGATCCAAAGTTCCCTAAACATGATGTTCCTACCCCTAGAGGAACAAGGTCAGCAAACCAACAGCTCTCAAATCAGTTCTCCACCTGAAAACACTCAAAAACAAGCAATCCTGAAATCAAAGCAGGTGCTCCACTAGGCTTCTGCGCTGAAACACAACTGCTCCATGGTGTACCTGCGTTGCAAAGCAGGCAGAACAAAGCCCACCTGCGTTGGGCGAATTTGGACATGTGGCACAGTGAGTCATTGCTTTGGAATCTTCCAAAAATGACACTTGGATCAGGTATTTCGCCTTGTGATGAGTCAGAGGCTTTGTTTCTCCAAGTGGAAGCAAGGTTCACCAAGTGGACTCAAGAACTGAAGATCAACTAAAGATTAACTGAAGAGAGAGAGGACACAAGGCAGCTACACATCAGTTGCAAGCTGACTCATCCTTTCTCAATTCATCTATATATTGAGCTCTCTCCTATGAGCTCAGGAGGCTGGAATTTTGTGCAAAGTAATGATATGCTGTTGGTTTCATTCTTGAGTTATTGGGTGATTGTTTGAGAGAGGTGAAGAAGAGCAATTCTTTCTGCTGGGAGGTGTTGCTGGGTTGGAGCCTGCAATGGTTGTAATCCTCTCAGAACCTTTATTTCTTCATTAATAAAAGCTATTGAGATTCTTCTATGTGCTCTTGTTTCAATTATGTATTGTGATGATTGCATGTTTGGTTTACACTAATCCATGAACCAGTTATGATTGCATGCCTCTTGTAGTTTCCTTCTTTGTCATTGTGCAGGATCTCATTGCAGCTGGGCGAGCAGAAGGACAAAGAGCTAGGAGCAAGCAGCCAAAGAGGAGAGTTTGGATTCGACATTAAGCGCAAGGCAACGGTTAGTGCTTTCTCCATCCTCTTTTGCTTTCATAAAGAAGTAAACCTTCAGTAGTTTGTTTTACAGTTGTTGCTAAGGAACTGTCACCCTTAGAGTGGGTTAGGGTCATCCGAATCGGATACTTTTCCCTACAACAGGGAGCCAAACTTCAAGGATCTTTACAACTTGATATGTCATATGCAACAATCTATGTTTTTTGACAACCTAAGAAGTTGTACTAAGAAACTTTAATGAAATACATGGTAAGTAGCTAGGATCGGCCTCAAAACTTTCATATCTACTCCGTACATTCAGATGTTGATTCCTTTATCCTGTATGATGCTAATCAAACACAAGAAACTCTTTTAAATAGTATTGATAGAGAACCAAAAGAAATTGCAGTTTCTATTCAAAATGAAACTAACCAAACTTTAGAACTTTCCAATAAACAAGGTGGCCAAATTGATTTAAATGAGGAAAATTTTGTTGCACCATATAGTGAAAATTATGAGCATGAGATATTATGGCATCTTGAATTTAATGGGTCAGTCAATAAGTTTGGAGTAGGAGTAGGAGTATGGATATATAATTTGGAGAATAATCACTCAAAAGGCCATGCATACAGACTGAATTTTAAATGTACTAACAATATGGCCGAGTATGAAGCATTAATTTTAAGTCTTAAGCTAGTTAGGAATCTTGGAGCTAAAAGAGTTTCTATCATGGGAGACTCTGAACTAGTTATAAAACATATTTTTGTTGTATATATGACAAAAGACCCTAGATTAAGTTGTTATAGAGGAAATATTGTAGAAATACTTAACACTTTGTTAGAAACCAAGCTTACAGTAATCCCCAGAAAACACAATATGCAAGCCCATAGTTTAGCAGTGTTTCCCAGCACTTGCAAGTTACCCTTCCAACCTAACCATCATTATACTGCTGAAGTTAGGCATGGACCTGCAATTCTAGATAATATGAAGCACTAGCAACTATATTCTAATGATAAACAGATAAATAACTTTTTAAATTTAGAAGAAGAGTTTTCAAATCACAACATAGATACTGATACATCCATAGATCCTGACTCTAAGGATGAGTTAGAAATTAATGAGATAGAAGGTGATGAACTAGATAGATTTAACCCAACTAAATTTACTAAATCAGATGTAGATAACTTAGAGTGAATTGAGATTGATGAAATAATAAGTGAAGAAACCGAAGTAATTAATCTCAAGGATAACTTCTTACCAAAGGGATTAACCCCTCTGGAAGATTTATTTGATTCAAATGATGTTCCTAGGAAACCTAAAATGGAACCAGTAAGGTCTGATATAGAGGAATGTAATATAGGCACCAATGAAAATCCTAAACTGATCAAACTTTCAAAATCATTACCTCCCATTGAAAAAGTAAAATACATTGAGTTGTTGAAATAATTTCAGGATGTTTTTGCTTGGAGTTATGAGGACCTCAAATCCTATGACACCAACATCATCCAGCACACAATCCCTATTAAAGAAAATCAAAAGCCTTTCAGACAAAAACTTAGAAGGATCAATCCTATCTTATTACCTTCAATTGAAAAAGAAATTCAGAGGATGTATGATGCCAAAATAATTGCACCAATCAGATTTTCTGATTGGGTCTCAAACTTGGTGCCAACCAGGAAGAAAACTGGTGAGATCAAACTCTGTGTGGATCTTAGAAACCTCAACAAAGTGTCACTAAAAGACAATTACCCTCTCCCCAAGATGGATCACATTTTACAAAGGGTAGTTGGATCAACCAAAATCTCATTATTGGATGGGTTTTCTGGTTACAATCAAATTTTGGTTCATCCATATGACCAACCCAAGATTACCTTCACTACTCCTTGGGGCACATTTATGTATGTGAAAATGCATTTTGGGCTAATGAATGCAGGAGCCACTTTCCAGAGGGCTATGGATATAGCCTTTGCAAAATAAATTCATGATTTCCTTGTGATATACCTAGATGACATTACTGTTTTTTCAAAATCTGACAATCAACATTTGGATCATCTAAGGCAAGTTTTTATTAAATGCAGGAAATATGGAATCTCCTTAAACCCCAAGAAATCTTTGTTTGGGTTAGAAGAAGGAAAGTTTTTAGGTCACATAATCTCAAAATATGGCATAAGAATAGACCCTGCAAGAATAGAAGCCATCTTGCAAATACAACACCCAAGGAACATTAGAGAGTTACAAGCTTTTTTAGGAAAAATTAACTTTCTTAGAAGATTTATATCTAATCTAGCAGAATTAATTAGATCACTTAACAATATGCTGAAAAAAGATTCGACCATAAAATGGACTATTGAGGCTAAAAAATCTTTTGAAGACATTAAACTAGCCTTAACCAAAACACCTATGTTAATCAGTCCAAAATTTGACAGAGATTTCATCTTATTTTCCTTTGCTTCTGAGCACACAATAGCTGCAGTTCTATTGCAGAAAAATGACCAGGGCTATGAACAACCTATTGCTTTCTTTAGCAAAGCCCTGAGAGATGCCCCCTTAAAATACAATATAATGGAAAAACAAGCATTGGCTTTAGTCAAAGCCATTAAGGATTTTAGGGTATACATTTTATATTCTCATATAGTGGCCTATGTTCCAAATTCAGTAGTCAAAGACATCCTAACTTAGGAAGGTCCAGATGGAAAGAGGGGAAAGTGGATTGCTACTATTTTAGAGTATGATATAGAAATCAAACGAACTAAGTGAATCAAGGGTCAAGGTTTATCCAAACTCATGGCTGAATTGAACTATCAGGCCTTGGATATAAACTTTATTGCAGCAATAGATGATGGAGAGGAGATGGCGACTCCACTAATCAGCCAGGCCTTTATTGAATCACCTTGGTATGCTGATATTATTTATGTTTTATAGAACTTACAAGCTCCTCCCAAATTATCTAGAACTAAAAGAAGGCTTTTAAAGATGAAATCCTTAAAATTTTGTATATTAGACAATGCTTTGTTTTGGAGAGATCATGAAGGTATTCTTTTAAATTGCTTGTTAAAAGATGAATCTGACAGAGTGTTACAAGATTTTCATGCAGGTGACTGTGGAGGACACCTTTACTGGAAGACCATTGCAGATAAAATCCTTAGAGCTGGTTTCTACTGGCCTACCTTGTTTTCTAATGTCAAGAAATATGTGACCTCCTATCACAAATGTCAAATTTTTGAGGGAAAGAAAAAGCTTTTACCTTTACCCCTCAAGCCAATCTCTGTTGAAATACCTTTTCAACAATGGGGTTTAGACTTCATTGGTGAAATTCACCCACCCTCCTCTGCCCAACATAAATGGATCCTCACAGCCACAGACTATTTCACAAAATGGATAGAAGCCATACCTTCAAGGCAAGCCACAGACATTGTTATCAAAACCTTCCTTGAAACGAATATTCTATCAAGATTTGGATGTCCAACTAAGCTCATTACTGATAATGCAACAGCCTTTAAATCCAAAAGAATGATAGATTTCTGTAATAAGTATCATATCACCCTAGGCCATTCTATAGCTTATTACCCTCAAGGAAATGGACTGCCAGAATCCTCAAACAAAAGCCTGGTAAACATCATCAAGAAGTTGCTAGAGGACAATAAGAAAACTTGGAATAAAAATATAGTCAATGCCTTGTGGGCAGACAGATTGACCACTAAGAAATCAATTGGTACTTCTCCCTATCAACTAGTTTATGGGATGGAAGTTGTCTTTCTGTTATGAAACCAGCTCACAAAAAGATAGAAAAGAGAGATCCACGCCTTAGAATTCAGCCTCTTCAAGGGGGCAACCTCCTTTACATTACATAAATGAACAATTCTTGGATGATACAAATGACAAAACCTCCTTTCTATATATAGGAGTCTAAGGAGTCACAATATAATCCAGCCGACCTAACAATAATAATATAAAGCCACAAAAATAACAATAGAGGGATTCTATGGGGCACAGAAATAACAATATGGGGGTAATATGGGCACAACAATATAAATAGGGGGTATAACTACAATAGTAATGGGGTAATCACTAGTATTATAGGGACCCAACATGCCCCTCTCCTTCAAAAAAGTGTTGTCCTCAACGCTTGAGCAGTTCTGGATACTTCTGCATAAAATTCTCATCCTCCCATGTGGAATCTTCAGCGGATAAGTTCTTCCACTTGATAAGATACTCTGAAATTGATCGATTTCGTAGCTGTCGAGTTCTTGTTTCTGTGATTGCTTCCGGTTCCAATATAATTTTTCCTTCCTCGTCAAGTTCTGGCAATATTGTTTGAATTGGGAGCTTGTCACCTATAACCTTCTTTAAACATGAAACATGGAAAACTGGGTGCAATCGAGAAGCTGCAGGAAGCTCCAATTTGTATGCCATAGTACCAATCTTTTGCAACACCTTGTACGGACCATAATACTTTGGTGATAATTTATTATCCTTCTTAGCTTGCTTTAGGGACATTTGCTTATATGGTTGTAGCCGTAGGAATACCCAATCACCTACATCAAAACTTCTTTCACTGCGATGTTGATCTGCCTGTTGTTTCATTCTATTTTGTGCCAACACGAGGTTATCCTTTAAGAGTTGGAGGACTTGTTGTTGATGTTCGATGTGATGTTCCACTGCCTGAACCTTAGAATTTTCTCTTAAATATGATGTGATGGATGGTGGTTGATACCCATAAAGTGCCATAAATGGGGTCATTTTTGTTGCTGTATGGAAGGAAGTGTTATACCACCATTCAGCCAGAGGCAACCATTTGACCCATTGTGTCTGTTTATCAGATACAAAGCAACGAAGATATCCTTCCAAACATTTGTTTACTATCTCAGTTTGCCCATCAGATTGAGGATGATAAGATGAGCTATGAGCTAACTGAGTACCAAGACAAGAAAATAATTCTGTCCAAAAATTTCCAGTGAAAATGGGATCTCTGTCACTTACAATAATCTTTGGGTTTCCATGTAGCTTTTGAACTGTTTCCATAAATGCAGTAGAAACTGTACTGGCTTTAAATGGATGTGATAATGCACAAAAGTGTGCATACTTGGTAAGTCTGTCAACTACCACCATGATGACACTCTTTCCCTCAGACTTGGGTAAACCTGTGATAAAATCCATTGAAACCTCCTCCCAACGTTGGCTTGGAATGGATAAAGGTTGTAATAGACCTGGTGTCTTAATTGTTTCAACTTTATTTTGCTGGCAAACCAAACATTTCGCCACAAACTTTTGAATATCTGATTTAAGGCCATCCCAAAAAAATTCCTTCTTAACCCTGTGGTAAGTTTTTAAAAATCCTGAGTGCCCTCCTAAGGGAGAAGTGTGCAATTCCATAAGAATCTTTTGTTTTAGCTGGGAATTCTTACAGAGGTATAAGCGATCTTTGTACCATAACGAATCATTTTGCCAGCTAAATGTATCAGAAGTACTGGAATCTTGTTGTAGCTTTCGAATAAGTGCCCACACTTCTTCGTCATTCTTCCATTCCTCCCTTGCTTCGTTTATCCAATCTGGTTGGATAATAGAAATGGCACACAACAATGCTTCCACATCCTCATCCTTTCTTGAGAGTGCATCTGCCACCACATTTTGCTTCCCTTTTTTGTAGATGATTTCAAAGTCATAACCCAACATCTTTGTGACCCACTTTTGTTGCTCTTCAGAGGATAATCTTTGTTCTAAAAAGTATTTAAGGCTATCATGATCCGTTTTTACCTTGAAGTGTCTTCCCATTAGGTAGGGTCGCCATTTCTTAAGTGCATGGAGTATTGCCAACATTTCCTTCTCATAAATAGCTTTGCTTAAAAACTTTCCCTTGATTGGACGACTTTCAAAAGCAATGGGTCTTTCATCTTGCATTAGAACAGCACCAATTCCATTTCCTGAAGCATCACATTCCACAATAAAGGTTTTTGTGAAGTCCGGTGTAGCTAAGACCGGTGCTTGGCACATTGCCTCTTTAAGATGTTCAAAGGCCTTTGTTGCTTCCGAAGTCCATGAAAATGAATCTTTCTTCAATAATGTTGTTAGAGGTGCTGCTATTCTCCCATAATTCTTAACAAACTTGCGATAATACCCTGTCAACCCAAGAAATCCTCGCAGATGCTTTATGGATGTGGGGATTTTCCATTCCTTAATGGCTTTAATTTTGCTAGGGTCTACCTTAACTCCTTCATGAGATACAATATGACCCAAATATTCCACCTCCTGGACTCCAAAGAAACATTTGGATCTTTTTGCATATAATTGTTTCTCCTCCAATAGTTGTAGCACCCTGTCAACATGTTCAACATGATCCTTCCAAGACTTGCTGTAGATTAGTATATCATCAAAAAATACTAACACAAATTTTCTAAGGAATGGTTTGAAAATTGAATTCATCAAACCTTGAAATGTTGAAGGTGCATTGGTAAGGCCAAAAGGCATGACCAAAAATTCATAATGACCCTCATGAGTTCTAAATGCCGTTTTTTGAATGTCTTCAATCTTCATTCTGATTTGATGATATCCCGAACGAAGATCCAACTTGGTGAAGTAAATTGATCCATGCAATTCATCCAGTAATTCATCAATGACAGGAATGGGGAACTTATCTTTAATAGTGAGCTTGTTGAGCTCCCTATAATCTGGACACATGCGCCATGATCCATCCTTCTTGTGCACCAATACTACTGGAGCTGAGAAAGAACTTTGACTCGGTTGAATTATACCAGCCTCTAGCATTTCTGCAACCATACGTTCAATTTCACTTTTTTGGACATAGGGATATCTGTACGGCCTGATGTTTGGAGGAACACTTCCTGGAATCAGATGAATAGCATGATCATGATCACGCATAGGTGGGAGACCTTTGGGAGTCTCAAATACCTTGGAATGATTGTCCAGGACTTTTTGGAGATCTGGAGAAATAGATGATTCCAATGTGGAAACATCTAGCGAACATAATTGTGCAATTACACCTCTTTGCTCCTTTTTTAGAAGCTTTGTCATGCCATTAGAGCTGATTATCTTTCCTGGTTTCCCTGCAATACCCCTTAATTCAACTTCCTTTCCTTCCACAGAAAATTTCATGAAAAGTTCTTGAAAATTAAAAGCTATTGTACCCAAGGATTGTAGCCATTGGACTCCTAGTACAACATCAGCACCTCCCATTGGAATGGAAAGCATTGGGCTAGTCAATACATATTCTCCCATGGATAGCTTGATATTATGGCACTTTCCAGAACAATTTATTGTTCCTCCATTTGCAATCATCACTTGACACTCTGGTGCTGGATATAGGAAGCAATTCAATTCTTTTGCTACCCTACAATGAATAAAATTGTGGGTGCTTCCTGAATCAATCAACACTATTACCTTTTTCTTCTTGATTTGTCCTTCTATCTTGATGGTTTGAGGAGTGGTAATTCCCGCCAATGCATTACAAGATATGGTCGGATTTATTTGTTCTTCATCTAGGCTTTGTTCCTGGAATATATCCTCTTCTTTTGACCTTTCTTGCTCCTTTTCTTCTTCCTCTTCACAATCTATGTAGAATAATTTCTTCTCAGCACACTTATGACCTTTTGTGTATTTGCTATCACAATTGTAACAAAGCCCTTTTGCTCTTTTTTCTTCCAATTGTTGTGGTGTCAACCTTGTAGGTTGTGGAAGACTATGGGCAACAACACTTCCGTCTTTATAGTTGTGAATGGTATGCTTCCTAGTTGCCATAATTTTGCTTTCCATTTTTCTTGCTAACCTGAATGCCTTCTCTAATGAATCAGGTTCCCAAAGGCGCACATCATGTTGGATATTATCCTTTAAAGACCCTATGAACACATCAATCCTATGCTCCTCTGGAATATCTTTTACCCTTATGTTCAATTTTTGGAACTCCTCAATGTGCTCCATTATTGAACCCTTTTGTTTGAGACTTATCAATTGGCTAAAAAAAGTGTTGCTTTTTGTATCCTCATAATGTGCTATCAATTCTTCCGTAAAAATTGCCCAAGTGATAAATTGTTTACGAGAACAAAGCCATTGATACCATACAAACTGATTTGGTTCCAAATATAAAGTTGCCATACGTACCTTTTGTGTGTTTTGCACATTATTGAGATCGAAGAATTGCTCCATCTGTAATATCCATGTGGCGGGATCCTTGCCATCAAACTTCCTCATATCGATTTTTGGAACATGGTGAGTCTTCGATCCAACATTAGAGTCTATGGAATCATGATTAACATTTCTTTTGTTTTCATCATGAGTTTCCTTTACTACCTTTTCACCATTAGTGACCCTTTCTTGTAGCAACTTCTTCAATTCTTCCATGTCTGTCTTCAAATCTATCTTCAAATCATCCATCTTAGCTTCCACGTCAAGCATCTTAGCTTCTACGCCTTTCTTTAAACAGTCCATCTTAGCTTCTACACCTTTCTTTAAACCATCCATCTTAGATTCTGTTCCTTTTTGTGTAAGGGACAGTTGTTGCACTTGGTCTTGTAATTTTGATATATCATGTTGCATTTCTTCCTCTTCTTCATGAGTCATGCCCGAGCTTTCAGGTTCCTTACTAGGTGTTTGCATTTTCTTTCCTCGGGGCATCAGTTACCGATAATAATGCTCTACTATGCCCTTTGAATTCCTTCAAAATAAATTTTCAAACCAAGCTTAAGCAAAAATTTAAGAAAATCTACACACCTTTTTTTCACTTTGTAGGAGCTCGATATTGCCTCTGATGTATCTCTGTACTCTCCGATTATCTAGTCCTAAATTTGTGACCTGTAGTAGCCCTCTGTGTTCTCTTTCCAATGCCACAAGTCTGACTCAAATTGGATTCTCCAAGGAAGAGTTATGCGAAATCTCCCACAGTGACTTGATTATAGACTAGTTCAGTAGAGCGAACTTGTACGGCATGCCACGAGTCACTGTTTCGACCTTTGGATCTGAAAAACACTTACAAGAAACTACAGTCCGTTCTCTTTCTGTACGTTCTTACGAAACTTCAATCCAATCCCCAGAGAGACAGTTATGACGATTTTCCCCAGGTCACCTGTTTTGAATGTAATTCAGGAGTCTGCAAAAAGACCAACTTCCTCAGATCATATCTCCGCAAATATCGCGCGAAAAGTTCTGAAATTCGGACCCAAGATTCAGCACGATTTCTTCTCAAATGGGTTTTTTTGCGACTTCTGAAACGTCACAGAAAAAAAGTTATAGCGAAAATGCCACGATGACCTGTTTGGAGCAGCGAAACCCTAGAATCCAAAGCTCTGATACCAAATGTTATGAAACCAGCTCACAAAAAGATAGAAAAGAGAGATCCACGCCTTAGAATTCAGCCTCTTCGAGGGGGCAACCTCCTTTACATTACATAAATGAACAATTCTTGGATGATACAAATGACAAAACCTCCTTTCTATATATAGGAGTCTAAGGAGTCATAATATAATCCAGCCGACCTAACAATAATAATATAAAGCCACAAAAATAACAATAGAGGGATTCTATGGGGCACAGAAATAACAATATGGGGGTAATATGGGCACAACAATATAAATAGGGGGTATAACTACAATAGTAATGGGGTAATCACTAGTATTATAGGGACTCAACACTTTCCATTTTCTTTGGGAGTACCAGTAATGAAGATGCTTCAAGAAATGCAGGTTGAACCAAATAGTATCTAGAGAAGAATCAACCAAACAATTCATCTTCAACAAACCAGGGAAGAAGTCTATATCAGGTCTCAAGTTGTGCAGGAAAGGGTTAAAAATATTTTTGATAAAAGAACCAAGGTTGAGGATTTATACCTTGGTGACAAGGTGTTGAAGTGGGATTCAAGGAGGGAAGAAAAAGGTAAACATGGGAAATTTGATTTCCTATGGAAAGGCCCATATGTCATTTATGCTTTTAGAGGTAATAATGCTTTCTTCCTGAGAGAGCTTGATGGTACAGAAGCAGAAGGTGGGCCAGTGAATGGTCGAATGCTAAAACATTATTTTGAGCCTAGTTACTAATTTTTCATTTCCCATTTGTACATATTCTATTTTCAAAAGTCTAGTTTGGATTGGATGGTGATTTTTGAAGTTGAAGCTTGAAGAGAAGGCCCTAAGCTCTTAAAAAATCTAATATCATAAGTATCAATAATGCAGAGGCATAGAGAAAAAATTGCAAGGAAACATCAACAACAATTCAAAGGCTACTGACCTACAAAGTTCTTGACATTTTACTAGAAAATTCCATCCCCAAGTGGAGCTACTATTAGGTTCTTATACCAATAGGAGTCATAATTTTGAATGACTAACATTAAGCCTTGTAATATTGTACATACCTTTACTTTCTGCAAATGTTTTCCATATTAAAAAGTTAAAAAATGTAAAGAGGGTATGTCCTAAAAGAATAATCAAAAGAAAAAAGCATAAGAAAAGGTTAAAAAAGAAAGATATATGAACCCCAAAAGACAAAAAGGGACCACGAAAGTGTGCAAGTCAAAATGCCACTGTTATTTATTTTTATTCATAATAATGATTGTATGCAGCTTGTTACTCATTCCACAATCCATGGTAATCAAACTGTTTAATCTTGATTATACCATGCTTTGAATTTTATGTTTATAGTTAGTGAATAAAATTTGACCAAATAGTGTCGTCTTGGTAGATCATTAGATAGGTAGAGTAAATAAAGGAGCTCATCAGTTTAATATAAGCCCTTGGATGTGATAAGGTTAGAATTAGATAGTTTACTTTGTAAAAGAAAAGAAAAAGATTGATAAGGGTTTGTTAGCCTAAATGCACCCAAATAAAATGAAGAAAAAATGGTAGGATGAGTAACTGGGTAGGTAGTAGAAAGGCTGCAGAAATATCATGTGATTACATAAAGGCACTTATGTCATTGTTTTAAATGCATATTTCAAATGAGCATAAGCAGTAAATAAAGCAAATACAATGGTTCACAATATGGTTTATTTAACATCCCCTCATTCATTTCACCCCTTTACTTCACTAATTTCCCATAAATAAGTTCTAGTACTTAAATCCCACAAGTCAGAAAGGCTCAAAGCATTTCTCCGACTTTTTGAGGGACCGGACCCTCGACTTAATGACTTAGGGGAACAAGTACTAGAACCCCCTTCATGAAAACACATTCCCCCTTCATTTCCCCTCATTTCCCTAATAAAATCACACTTTCCTATGGTTGACGTCTTTTACCTAGGAAAAGTGGGAACCCCCTTGTAAAACCCTTTCACGCAAAAACCCCCCAAAATTTTTTACCCTAAGTATAAATCAAAATGTGCAATCGCATACACTTAACCCCTTTTCCTTAAGCAAATCCACTCCACCATCAATTTCATATTAATTAAACTAACTTTATTATGTAAATTCCTCGAAAACCCATTAAGCTCGTATTAAATTAAAACCCTATATAGAATATCCCAACCCCTTAGTTTTAAATAAAAACTAACATAAATTACCCCTTATCCTGATATAATCTCACTTAATTTACCTAACCCCGGTGAAAGTTAAGTCAATCTCGTGTCGGCCTCACCCGACTCCCTAATCCCTCGTTAAAGCCCAGCCAGATTACTTAACCCTTGATTAGTCCCTAAACTAATCCCAAACCACCATAACTAAGTCCCCGAGCCCCCCATCAAACCCACATCATTTTCCTCTGTGCAACTTTGCCTCCCGACTACTATTGATCTTCCCTCCCCTACGTCCAACGATGCACAATCATATCGGCCGCACCCGATGGATGAACAATAACCGCCCGATAAAGTGGTTTTCCTCCCAGTCCCCGATGCAACGCGCCAGATGATGTATGGCATCGGGAAACCCCCTCTTGAATACTGCACGCACCACGAAAGCAATGTGATGGCCCTCCAAAAGCGCTTCCCCCACTTAACCAAAAAACCATCACTATTCATCCGAAAGTGAACCCACCAAAAAATTAACAGTTTTCTCTATAAAATACCATGAAGCCCTCTTTTACCATTTTTCACACATTCTCTGTGTAAATTCTAAAAAACCATTGCCAACCACTGCAAACACCAAATTTACCCATAAACTTCCAATTCTACCCCCGAAGACGTTGCAGACAACCAACCAACCTTTTAAGACCGTACCAGGACTATGCCAACCACTGGAGCTACCATGAACCAGCAATTTCAGAGCCAAATCACCCAATTCCAAGTATTTCACCACAAAATACCTCTTACCCCTGCAAAATCTTAAAACCTATGGCCTGTGTAGTATTTTTAATTAAGAAATTGAGTAAAAATATTGTTAATTAAATAAATTTCTTGCCTAAACCCTCTGAAAAATCCCAAAAACCTTTGTTGAAACTCCCATAGCATAATTCAAATCCACAAGAACTGAATTATGGCTGCCCCTATCGCCATGGACGTAAGACCCATTACCACTCCCCATTTGGACCTCGACCACCTTCCCCTGGCTGACAGGGACTTCCAAATAAAAGATACCACTGCCCTAGAGCCCCTGCTCAAAGTGCATTGTCAAAGTAGGGACAGATACCTCAACCATGCTGATGAGATTGGCCTTTGGGAGTCAAATTTTCCCAAATACCAGTTCCCCCAAGTTCACATCTTTCCACAGATTGTTCATATGTGTTATACATGCTACATCCCTAGCCATAGAACCATAATGTCTCATGACCAGAAGGTTCTTTTCACTATCACAGCTGAGTCCATTAATGAAATGTTGCAGTTCCAACCAGGGCCAAACCTAACTCCACTCTCAATTGGAGACCTGTTGGACCAGTATCCCAAGCTTAACCCTACAAAATTGACCCAATTGTTCCAAACCTTCATTAGGGAGGAAAAACACATCCCTAAGGACCCCCCTCCATATGTATCAATTATTTTCTCTCCATGGGGCCAGAACATTGTAGGTATGATATCATGTGTGTTAGGTTACACCACAAGTGAGTACATTGATGAAATTATCCTGGCTTTCATGTCCATCTATACACCAGGACAAACTCCTGCAACCATATATGACTTTGCCACATTCATAGCTGATAGAATGCATGAGCAATTCACAAGAATGGACAATGAGAGGGTGTTTACCATATATTTTTGTACTATCAGTCGAATAAGTTTCCTTTCACTCTCCAAAATCTTGACACCAGGGGCTAGCCCAGATCTATCATCTTTTGGACCCCACTTTTCCATGAGTTTAGATCACCTTATACATACTCCGACTTCATAAACTCTTTTGTGCATCCAATCATGACTATGCTCATTGGGAATCCTCCACCTAGGATAAACCCAGAGATAAAGAGAGTCCTCCAACTTTCCAAGAAAACCAAAGTGGGTGATTGGTACCTTTACCAAAACCACACAGAAATCAGAATATATGGTTGCCTGCTTGCACCATATAAGTTTCCAAGATACCTCCCTATGAGGTTGTTTTCCTTAGAATATTACAGATAGGTCATCAATGCAGATGAAGTCAACTTTGTCAATGCCAAGAAGAAGGCTAATTTCAAAATCAAAGATCAGTTAGGTCCCTCCATATGCAATTCCAAAGAGGCAAGGAAAGAGGCAGACCTAATCCTGCAAAGAATGAAATTCCAAAGGATTCTTGTATGGAGATATGACCGTTTGGAATTCATTACAAATAAAATGCAAAAGGTCAAGTTAGGACCTTTCATCCACCACCCCATACCAGAAATAGAGGCATATGCAAATCAAATAGAATGGGTGGAAAATACTTTAGTAGATAGAGACAGTACAAGGGTAGATGTAGAAAATGCTCTTATTGATTTGGAAAAGTAGCTTGATGAGAGCACTTTCCTATAGGTACCAGAAGAACAAGAAAGATTCATGAGAACCCATCTAGTCATGCAAACTCCTTAGAATGAGGAGAATATTCCAAAAAGAAACAAAGAGGGAGCTTCCACTTTTAGAATGGGCACCTTCGATCTACAACAGGAAACAAGTCATAGCAAGAGGCAAAGGCTCAATCTGACCTCTGAACAGGGTTACACAGAAGGATCAGCACAGGTTACCAACACAGAGGTAGAAAGAAGTACTCCTACTACTCCATCTGAAAACATACAGGAGCTTTCCACATCACAGAATCAGATGTTGGAAAGGTAGCTTAGTGTGGAAGTGTCATCCTTCAATAGGCTTGGTGATAAAGACTAGGACATAAAATACAGGTACAAGGAAATTAAAGTGAGAAATGAGAGGCTTAAGGCCCAAACATATGCTCAATACCTAAATCTAACTCCCACAAATCAAACAAGACTAATGTCATCCTTTGACATTAAAGAGGGAAAACTGCATATGTCTTTCATCAAACCTACAACACAGCAGCCTAAGACAACATATGATTTCAAAAGGGTTGATTTTGAAGTGTTGGCTAGGGATATTCATCCCATAGACCAGATGGAACTGCATAAACAGGCTGGAGAGATGATACACTCCACCCTAATAGGTAAAGTTATAGATGTTCATTAGCTACAAAACTCTTTGAACAACATTTTAGCACAATTTCAGTTAGAGAAGGCCTCCTCACGGGCCAAGGATAACAGGATCAAGTCCTTAGAGGACTTAGTGATTGAATTGGGACATGATCCCAAGGATATTAAAGCTACAGAGCAGCTTATAAAGAATAAAAACGATGATATTGCTGCACTTAAGAGGCAATTAAAAATACCCCATCTGCAACATCCTCAAACTCTAGAAGTCTTAAAGAGCCAAACCGGACATGAGGAGTTGATGGACTTGGTCTTAAAGCTTAATGATCAATTAAAGGAGACAGAAAAGGATTTAGACACTTTAATTCAATTGAAGCAAGGTGACTTGGCCACAACTTCTAAAGATGTCATCCCTACAGTAACTATAACAATCCCTTCTACACTGGTAGCTTCACTGGCACCAACAGCTCCACCTGCCACAGCTTTGCCAGTTACCACAGAATCTACAACAACAAGTGCATCAGGTGAGAAAGTAGCAGAATTAGTTAA
This sequence comes from Pinus tabuliformis, assembly GCA_031772625.1. Classification (NCBI taxonomy): domain Eukaryota; kingdom Viridiplantae; phylum Streptophyta; class Pinopsida; order Pinales; family Pinaceae; genus Pinus; species Pinus tabuliformis. The sequence continues at coordinate 938,791,235 of CM062814.1, forward strand.
AGCCATGGAAGAGATGTCTATCTAGGCTACAGAAATGAACAGGCTAAGAGAAAAGGTGGCAAGTTTGGAAACTGACTACAAACTTGCCCAACTTAAGCAAAAGGAAGAGGCACAAAAGGCCCAAAGAATGAGTGAAAGAATTAAAGTCTTAGAGAAAGATTTAACACTGGAGAAACCCCTTGGAAAACCAAGGAAATGTTGTGGGCCAATATCATTGACTCTGTCAATGATATTTGGCCATCAATTCAAGCTATTTTTGAACAAAAAGAATTAATAAAGATAGCTACAAAAGCTATCCAGAAAGTAAAAGAGGAATTGGGAGATAAGCCTGAGGACGCCAATAGACTCATCCACTTCCTCAATAGCAAGAATAGGTATGAGCTCCATGAACTCAATATAGAAGACAGGACTAAAACCATCTTGGAAATAAGGAAGGTCCTTTCCAAGAGAAACCTGATGTTGAACTTAGAAGAAAAGTGCCATAACATGTAGGTGGCCATTGATAGGTTCATGGCTAAATTACAGATTTTGAGGGAGAAAGGATTGCCTCATCCATTAGTTATTAATGATAAACTCATGGCACAGTTGGACTATGGTAATAGACTTAGACATTTGGCTAAGGAACAAGCTAGCACTTCATCCATAAAATCACTACCAACAGGCAAAGTTTTGTACAACACATTTGAGAACTTGTTTTCTCTGGAGCATGAGATAAAACACTTATTCCTCACCAAGCCCAATTTTTCCAAGTATACTGAAGCTGATGAGATCTATAGGAGGATGATGAATGTAAAATTACCTGATGTAGAATGGTGAGAGACAATGACTGATTTACTGTGATAAATTTACAGAAAAAAATTTACTGCACAGTAAAAATGAGAGTAGCCAGGTAAACAGATGAAAACAGGGAAGCATAGTCAAAGAGTATCAAGGTCAAAGAGTATCAGGTGAAAGATCAAAATTGAAGAAGATTCCAGCGTAAAAGACCACAACTACAAGCCAGCATAAAGGGCTACAAATCCAACCATAAAATCCATTAGTACCAAATAAAAAGGGACAACATGAAACAATTCAATAGCTGTCTCTATCTTCTTGCAAGAAGATACTTGTATTTCCTAGAATAAATCTCAAGTTTGTTTTGAGATATTTTGTAATAGTTTTTGTATAAATACTTCACCATTCGAAGTATGTAGGGTGGATTCTTAGACATTTCTATAGAAATTTTTTATCAAACACTGTAATCTATTGTATCACTACTTGGACCAACAAGCTGGATTAATGAATAAAGGCAAGACATTTCACTCCTTTATTAATCTATAGTAAAGGATTCTTAGTTGCCCTTTGCTCATGATTAACCTTTGTTCCTCATCTTAATCCTGGTCTGAGAATTCTTAGGTGCTCTCTCACCCTGGTTAAGATCATTTCATCCATTCAGCCCAAAGACCTGCACTTTACTCTGCTAGCTTGCCCTTTGAACACTCCCTTTAATGAGTTAATTCCAGTTCTGTTTCCCTTCTTTGACTCCATAGCCCAATGGTCTAAAGACATCAATTTATCCATCTGTTTTAAGGATTCCACCATCCAATATCCAATACAAATCAAAACCCCCTGAACCTTCAGAACTAGCCTAAAATCCTAGCAAACAAAGCTAAATCATATAGAGAGAGCCCTCTCTAAGTCATAGGTTGGCTAGAGCCTATACTTAAAAGATTGGTTTATGGTTACCTCGATCCTTTCCTTCTTCTGAAAAATTCTAGGGAAAAGTTCTGAGTGATAATAGGTTGTTTCTCTAGACTTGGTCTAGATGTAGGTTGAGAAGCTCCCTCAAGAAATTGTGCAATTCTATAGGGGAACCAACCTTCCCTCCAAAAATTGCGCAATCCTGTTTGGCAGCCTGCTGGGCTCCATAATTATGTAATCTTGCCTGTCAACCTTCAATGGAAAAACTATGCAATCCAACCCAGCAAGATTGATCAACCCATAAATTATGTAATTTTGGGTAGCAGTCATCTGCTCAGCCTAGAAATTGTGCAATCCCTCTGGGACAGCCAGCCCAACAGCTAGCAAAAATTCCACAAATCCAGCCAGGTAGCTTGCTGGGCTCATAAATTGTACAATACTGTCAAACATGCTACCTTGAGAAAATTTCACAGTCTAACCTAGGATAGCTGCTCAGCCCAGAAAGTGCTCAATCCTGGGAGATAGTCACTTGTTCCTCCCAGAAATTGTTCAATCCCTCTAGGACATCCATCTTTGCTCAGCCCAGAAACAGCATAGATTTTCAACCCAGGCTTGGAGACCGATGCATGTGCCTTCAGGTTGACCGTTCCCTCCAAGACCGAGAGAAACTGATTTTCATGCATGGACTACTTCTCCCAAGGCAGCATGCAAAGGCATCCCTTAATTTAGGGATCTATTTTTAGCAGTTGGAGGTTACATGCAAGGATCATTTCAGAAACCTCCCGCCAAGTGTCACTCTTCCTATATTTGTGGCATGCGTGTCACAACCTCAATTTTATCAAAACTCATCAACCGAATGCTGCAAAGCTCATTCCTCACATCAACCTTACAGCTCTTATATCCCACATTTCATCTAGGAGTCGTCGGCACATTTAGCTCAGTTGTTTCGGGTAAGCCTGCTTTTCATGTCTTGCGTTGTGTTTCTGTCGCTTTTTGTGTTTCGATTTGTGTGAGTGTTGTCTGCTTGATTTCGGTGAGCGCTTGCTGTCATTTTGATGTATGTTAGCTTGTAGAAGCACCGTTTCCATTTTCGTTCGCATCTCACGGTTGTCGCATGCATGATATTGTTTTTTCAAGAACGGTCATCGTTGTGGGGACTCACTTCACACACATGCATGATTTCTCGTTTTCTGAATCATGCACTTGTTTTTTTGCATGTATGATCATTGACTCTTGTTTTCACTCATCTCATCATGCATTCAAACTTCTCATGTTTTCAGTCGCCCGTCGATCGGTCTAGGCTGCCTTTGCCCGGCTAGCACTCCTCATTTCTGAAAGTAAAGGCTCTTCCTTCCCTCCAGAAACTTTGCAAGTTTGGCCTAGTACTGACCTCCAGGCTTGCATTGCACAATTCTTTGAGACAGTGTCCTGCTAGCCCCAGAAACTGCGCAATGCAGTTTGCAGGTTGCATGTCACCGCTAACTCAAATTGCACATTGCATAGTTTCAGTCCTCAACAGGGTAGGCTGGACTGTGCATTGTGCAATTCAAGCAATCCATTAGCCTTCTAATAGCTCGGACTGAGCTTTGCGTAGTTTTGGTAGTCAGTCTCCCGACCTCTTGGCGGAAATTGCGAAACCTTCACGATCAATCACAGAAGTATGTTGCAAGTCAGTCCTCAATTTTGTTTTGGTTTTCGACTGAAAGATTTCTTTCCATGAGTTTTTTTATGTCTCCAGGCATCACAAGTGTTCATCTGTCTCTCAGCAACACCAGTACAATGGCTTCCAGGAGATCAGAGTCAAAGATATTAAAAAGAGCGCAACTGGGGATGAAGTCAATCGAGTGTCTATGAGCTTGCCTATCCACGAAGACATCAAGTTGTTCATAGACAAGGATATCAAGTTCAATGGCAACAACATCGTAGCAAGCAGCACCATCAGTGGTAACATAAGGCAACACACCTGCACTCAACGAATGCTAGAGGAAGGTTGTTGACAACATAGAGGTAGAGAAAAGCTACAAGTTCAAAGCATATCCACTCATGATGAAAGCATCTTTGGAGATTGAGGCTATGAGGTGACGGCGCAACATGAAGATCGCACGAAGACAAAGAACGGAACAAAGAAGGAGTTGCATGCGCTGAAGCAACAACTCAAGGAAGAACAAAAGCTGCATAGATGAGATAATGAGTTGCAGTAGGAACGGGTATAGCAGGGGGCGCAACATGCATAGACAGATGAAACTACACCTGTACAAGTTATGGATCCATCCCAGTAGCTGGCACGGAGCAGACAAGATGAGCAATGATGTTGATCACATGCAGGGGAATTCAACAACATGCATGTTATTTTGCACACGCATGCAATCCCACCCATTTGGCACACTCACTGAGGCGAAGACAAGAAGCAAGTCCAATTGGAGTTGAACATGTATTTTGACAAGTTGATGCGCACGACCATGAGCACATGCTTGGATATCAACGCAGAAACTATGCATCAACATGTTGTCGATTTGGTTGTACCCAGGAGGACCATGCACATGTTATCAAATGAGTTCCATGGAGGAGCCATATCAGTGTACCTGAATGCAATGAAGGCAAGAGTTTGCTTCAGCAAGATGTCACCATTGAGCACATGAACAACATCACGGACGACCAAGCTTGTCATCAGTTCGCCACCATCGACCACCACAAGGATGTAAAATAGTTGGTCTCACCACAATGGTCTAAGTGTTAGTGATGTCTTGCATGGCTTGCTCAAGCCATTTTGTCTCACATGGGTACATGTGTAGATTCTTGTCAAGTGGAAGTTCAAGTGTCGATAGTTGGATGTAACAGTCATAGAGTAGATGAAGAGTCATGAGGGTAGACGAACTGTCAAAAAGGAGAATGTCAAGGACCACCCAAAACTTTGCTATAAATAGTCCCTCATAACTCATTGTAGATGCTTTTGGTTAGCCAAGCTTCCGATATGAGTATCCTAGAGAGAGCTTGGACAATATTGAAACAAGCCTTGACTTCTCCACTGCGCAGAGCTAGTATATCTTTTTAGAGGAGAAGGTTGTTGTGACTGTAATGTTTTGCTGTTAGAACTAGTGGTTGGACATGAAAGTATTATATGACTAGAACTTACTCTTCTTAATATAACAAAGCCAACATGTTTCATGGATATGTCGTATTGTATTCTAGATATCTTGTTTACTCTAAATTATATATGTATCTTTTTTTTACGCATGCATGTATGGACTATTTTGTATAAGTATGTATGAATCTTACTTAAATGTGTTTATTGGTTTAACCATCACTTTGGATTGTTAACTAAAGTTCTTTCCAGTTTTTGATGCATCTTCGCTCGTGTGTTCCCTTCCAAGCCATGTGCTATTACATGTTTTAAAGGGGCACACTCACCCCATTATCCGTGTGTTAGAACCATTCATGCATCTTCCTTTTCTTGCCGCAGATGTCACACCCTTGCTACCAATAGGGACATCTTACTTGCCTCTATGTGAAACCATGGTCAAGACAATACCCTACGACCCACTGCTGGGACTCCTACAACAAATTGTCTGAGGTCTAATTGGGAGTTCTTACCGGGGATATCCCCTGACATGTTGGCGGGTCCAACACTATCAACAAAACTCTAAAGGACCTATGGTGCAGAGCTAGGATGATAATCTAAGTGATAAAGATAATATTGGAAGATGGAGGTATCAGGACATTGTTTTAATTCCACATGGGAGAAATTTCGATGAGAGCAACTCCGATGGAAGAAGCACTTGGGCGCAAGAATTCCAAAGGACCAAGGTTGAGCACCCAAGTGCTATGTAGAATATCAGAGGTCATAGTTTTTGAAACATCTTCGAAGTTTCATTTTGGAGAAGCTTCCAATGGGAAGGTCTTCTGATGTAGATTGGAACTTGGTCATGAAAGATCCAAAGAACCCAGAGCCGAGAGGAGTTTTAGCACCTGAGTTCTATGGGCCATATCGAGGATCCAAATATCGTAACTCCTGTGTAAATTATTTTTTGAAAATGTTCTTATAACGAGGGGCTCTAATATAGGTTGGCACTTGGTCAGAAAGACCCAAAGGAACCAAAGGTGTTGGCCAAGGATGAGCCACTAAGTGCTAAGATAGAATATCATAGGGGGTGGCATCATAACTTTATTTTAAATCCAAATTTGAAGAATCTTGATGAAAAGAGCTACGATGTGTGATAGCTCATGGTTATGGGACACTTAAAGGAACCGAGGGCGGAAGAATAAATACAAAGATAGATAGGCTCCGATAGGAGCCCAAAGGCTTTATCACCCCGAGCGCTGAGACTGCGGTCACGACACCCGATCTCATGGTATGTAAACAATGAAGAAAGCCAATGTAAAAGGATCTAAAGGCATCATAACTTCATGATTTCAGAATGTTATTTTAAATAGAAGTTACGAGGATAGAAGGCTTTGACATTACATTGCCTATGCATTAAACCTCTGGCCACATGCAGTGGTCACATGGTTGAGAAGCGATTAAGGATTTTAAGCAAGAGAAGGTAAGAGTGATTGGAGGTCTTTGTTTTTGTAACGATCTTTTATAAGAGTTACAAGATGTATCAGATTCTGATAATCTAGCCTAGAGTGTATGCATATGGATGGTTAAGCAGTTATGTTACAAAGCACCACTAATTCCACCACAATTGATTTCTTATAGTTCTTGAAAGGGGAATTCAAGCAGTTAAGGGGAGAAAGTGATAGGCATATAGGTTAATAACTACAGAGGAACATCGTGTTAGAGACGTGCCCTGATCAGAGGCAATCATATGAATTTACATGGAGATATTTCACGTTGGCCATCATGCAGTTTTCCCATGTTTGTTATTTTGTAAATTTTTGCATTTTAAAGAAGGAATCAATATGTTATGTAATCATTTGCATATGTGCATGCCTAGATAGTTAGTCAATCAGACAGTTGTAACTTTAGAATATATTTTGTAACTGTTGTTACAAGCTCCCCATCTCCTTTTAAATCGGGGGAAGAAACTCATTTTAAAGGTTCTAAAATTTCTATTCCTAGAGGTCTGAAAGTTGCCTTTGTAGATAATCTTATTTATGTATACATAAAGAGGTTCCAACTCTTGGTTCAATGGCTTGTTCATGAGGTGCTTATGCTTATACAAATGTCAAATGTGTTGGACCTATGATATGGGCTCCATTTTCAAATATTAATGAAGTAGATTTGGTGATTCCAAGTAGAGTAATGTGTAGTATGTGTTCCCATTTGTTTGTCATTTCATGTATGTTTATCTTCTTCTGAAATTGTGTAAAGAAGTTGTTGGTTTCACTCTCAAATTATGGATTTACTTATGTTATAGGGTATTAATGGTACTTGTGCAATTACATATTTACTAGTATTATATTGTATCCAACAATACCTATGAGATCACAAATTTACCAATGTTATTTTGTGACAGGATCTACCCATGAAAATATAGAGCTAGAAACCTTAAAATGCACTCCACAATTTCTGCATTTTCATCTCCTTATTCTTCCATAGTTATGTTGGAATTCGTTGCTTAGGATTCTTTTTTATCTATCCATCTCCATCGATTTCCTTTCCTTATTTTCTCTCTCCATTTTCATTACAACGATAGATATCAAGCCTCATTTTATTGTGTGTCGGCCACCATATCAGGACATTTATCCTTGGGATGAGTGATATATGCCTGCATAAACATAAGTGTATGTTTAAGTCTACCTTGGTGAAGGGTGATTGAACCAAATTCTGAATCAAATCTATTTCCAACTATACTAAATATGCAATGCAATACAAATCTCAGCAAATCCTCAAAGCACTCTTCTAAGATGTCCTAGGAACTAACCATTTGCTCAACCGGGGGTTGTCTCTGGGAGCTACAACAGAACCTTTAGTTTATTTATGGTTTAACATATCACAACATCTAATCATTATTGTTAGCGCAATTCTAGGCTAAGTCATGAGTAGGTTTTAAAATTTTTATTTTTTAGGATTATTTTTGTAAATTTCAAAAAAAAATTAAAACACTATCGGAATTTCCGATAGCGCCCGATTTTCTTGTTCAGACAATCTCCCTTGTTTTTTGGACAGTCTTTTCATTCCTATTTTATTTCTTTTTTTTTTCCTGTTTTATTTCTTGTTTATATATATATATATATTTATATTTTCTTTTTCTTTTTTCTCCGATGCTACCGAAATTTCTAGTATCATCTCCCATTTTAAAAAAATAAAGCCAAAAATGCAACCATTTTTTATTGTCCATGTGTCATAATGGTGAAATATTTAATCCAAATCATGAGATTTCATGATTAGGTAGGGCACAAACTTTAAGTCAAGTCAAATGGTAGTGGTTAATCGATTTGGTTGATCGAATTAGCTAGGTCTCAGTCACAACCATAACTAGTCGTTGCTTACTCCACTGATCTTTAATAAACCTATGTTTCCAAAGTTAAAACATGTCTACAACGTCAATCTCAGCTATATGTTTAAATTCCGACGGTCGTTCTTTCTGTTCCATATAATGTGCTACCAAAATTTCCGGCCAATTGAATTAAAGCGGAAAAATTGCTAGATTTGCAAAAAATCTCGTACAACTAGCTGTTGCAGATTAGTTGGACTCTCGAAAGCAACTCGACTTCATCATTACTATTACATGTTTTCTATTATGACATGAAATCGCATTTAATCATGAAGGATCATATGCATAGGAGATTGAACCAAAAATTTATCTCAAATATTCAAAAATGGAGGAAATTTCACCATTTCGAATTTCTGAAGTGCAGCAAAGGAGACAGTGATTGAGGTAGTTAAGAACACATCCCAGTTTTTTAGGTAGCCTAATTCAAGCTAATTGCAGAGGCATCAAGCAAGCAGATATCCATGGCATCAAATTCAAGGAAAAGTGGAAAGCTTAAGAGAATCGAACCTCAAGGAGTTGAACTAGTTGATGCTAATCCAAGTGTTAGAAGACTGTTTATTCAGGCAAGCTGGTTTCCACTCTACACCAAGTTAGGAGGATCACATCAAGGTGTATCCCAACAGTTTTCTCAAACTTTCAATGGACAAGAAGCCACCATCTTTGGTTTCAAATTTCAGGATTCAGAATAGTCAATTTCAGAAGCTTTTAACCTTCCCCATGAAGGAGAAAAGTGGTTTAAGGGACAACTCATTATAGGAGGAGATCTCAATACTTTTATTAGAGATGAATACAGAGATCCTAACTAGGCCAAAGGAATTCCCAGCAATTATCTTAAGAAGGAATGGGAAGAAATAGTCAAACTGGTTAAGATTTTTCTCACTTGTGAGAGAAGGTATACAGTAGTATTTCTTTACCATATGAGGTTTCTTTTTCATTTTGTAGGTATGAGGACTCTTAATATGCCCTATTTCATATTGAAGAGCCTGACCAAAATGGCAGCCATAATTCAAACACACTAGGAAGCATCAAAATACAGCCTGTATCATCAGGCAATTATCAAGGTTCTGGTTGAAGAAGAACTGAAAAAGAGAAACCAAACTTGGGAACATTTCTTGTTTTACAGGGCAGGCCAACCTGCACCAAAACCCCAAGAAACTACTAAATCTTCTTCAACATAGGTTCAGATAGAAAGGACATCAACTACATCAGCTGAAGGAAGTTCCAAAAGAAAGGCAAAGAAGGAAAGTGTAAGCAAAGGTACCAAAAGCAGCAAAGAGAAGCCTTTAGCTGTTGAATCTGAAAAGAAAAAGGAGCAAGGTGAAATCTCTTCTACCCAGAAATTCCGAAAGCACATAAACAACAACAAGAAAACCAGCCTATTGATTCTGATGAGGAATTTTTGAGAGAAGCAGGGTATAAAAGGACCAGTAAAAATAAGAAAGAAGAAATAAAACTAGTTGTTGGAGCTAGGAAGAGACATACTAGGGAAAGAAACAAATACAGACTGAAATCAAAAGCCCTAAATAATCCTAGTTTACTGACTGAAGTAATAGTCATAGAAGAACAACATACAGAGTTGCAGACTTAGGATCCTTCAACTGAATAAACCAGAAGATCTTTGAGTAAGAAAAGAGGTAAAGCTACAATAGACCAGCCATCAGAGGTTTCCAAAAGAAGAAAGGTCCAAAAAGAAGCAGAAAAGAAAGAGACCATCATCAAAGAAGAAACAACCAAAATCACAAGGTCAAAATCTGCTACCATAAATAAAAGAAAATTGGATAAGCTTGCAAAGGCTATAGCTCACATGAAATGAAAGGGTAATTTTCCTTAAAAAATACCTGTTTGCATATTAAGTCAAAGTTTTGAATGTGAAGATTAAAGCTCAAAATATCCAAGCATATACAGGTGTTTTGAAGTATTTGAAGTGAAAATGTTATCCTACTGGGAATTTTAGAAGTGTTTCCAGCTTTTTCGCTATTACAGGTATTACCATAATTTCCGGTAGCACCTGTTTCAACATAAATATACAGTTGTCAGCAGAAAACCTCCGGTCCAATTTTGGAAAGACAACAACCCATAACAATATGGATAGGGAAGATGATGGATATGAGATAGTTATGAAGCTGTTGAAGGTTGTATTTAATGAATCTATATGGTCATTTAATAGTCAAGACCATAAAGAGAAAAATCAGCAGCAAAAGGGGCAACCAGTTAGTTTTTCCAGCAGCAAAGTGTCATTTTTCCTCTTTTTCTCATCTACACTTGTACTTTCTGTTGCAATTCGATGGGAGATGTTTTTAATATCTAAAAGACACCTATGTAACAAGGAAATAGTGGAACCACGAATTTAGGAGAGTTGGAGTTGGTGCCTCTCTCTCTCTCTCTCTCTCTCTCTCTCTCTCTCTCTCTCTATATATATATATATATATATATATATATATATATATATATCTTTTGTAATATCATTTCAAGGTTGGAAGTTGGTTAACCTAAAGACTTCATGCTGGAGGATTTTGTGATTCAAGTTATATCTAATGTGTGGTTTGTCTATTTCCTTGTTTCAATTTTCTGAATTATAATTTTGCAATAGCTAGTATAGTATGAGTGAGAATCATTAAGAGGATTTGATGATGACTTATCTACTGTCCAATTTTCTATAAATTATAATATATGTTCAAGTAGAACTTGTTAGTGAAGGTTTCACAAAGGATTTGTGAGATACTTTATACATTTTTTTACTTTCTAGTTGTTGTTTCCCTTGTCAAGCCTATTTTAATCTTTTAAATGATAAATTACAGTAGCTAGTGTAGTATGAATGAGAAATCTTTAAGAGGATCTAATGATGACTTATCTACTATCTAGTTTTCTGTAAACCATAATATCAATTCAAGTAGAAATTGTTAGTGAAGGTTTCACAAAGGATTTGTGAAATACTTTATACATTTTCTTACTTTCTAACTATTATTTTCCTTGCCAAGAAACAGAGTTTGTTACAAGGTTGTTTATGTGGTTGAAGTGACTATCTTAAGATACTTAGTTTCTTAGGATATTTATCAGCTACCTGTTCTCTTTCCTCTGCTCCCCTATATTACTCACTTAACCACGCAATTTATGCTTGCCACAGCTTGCCAAATGCATGAAAGTTAAAGAGGAACACAATCATTTCAAACTCCTTCAGAAGCCATCCCACTACTCAAAAAAACCTTTTTAAATTTTGAAATGAAATCATGATGTGTAAGGCTTACTCCTTTTGCAGTCTAGGAGTAACTCCTTGTGCTAACAATTATTACTTGAATTTTATAGGTTTTGGGTCATCCGAACAGAGATAACGACTTTTCCCAGTGAGTCACCATTTGTTGGCCTACCAAAAAATCCCCTACAATTTAGCTAAAATGAAGGGGCCCCTTTGAAATATTTGGAAAATTACACCTTCGAATTTCACTTGATTGGTTGATGGCTTCTCCTTTATTCTAAATTTTACTCTTCTAGATCCTCCATGGTTTAGCATGGTGTTGTCATTTTGGTTGCTTAGTGTTGAGTGAATTTTCACACCGAATTTTTGTTGTGTTACTACCCTCAATTTTCCGACAAGTTTTTCCATGAATGAAATTTTCTCACATGCCACTCATGATTTGAAAGTTTTATTGTTTTTATCATTTTCACTCCTTATTTTGATGAGTTCCATATTTGATTTATTTTGGTCTTGGTCTCGCTTTAACTTCGCATGGTATTTCCTTAACTTGAAAACATGTAAAACAACTTGTAAATATTGTGTATAAATATAACATTAATATAAAAGCAGCAAATACACACACACACACACACACATACACACACACACACACACACACACACACACACACACACACACACAGATATATATATATGTATGTATATGTGTGTGTGTGTGTATATATATACACACATACATATACATACATACATACATACATACATACATACATATATATATATATATATATATAGTTTATTGTACATATGGTTTTCATTATAAATATACAACACCAAAAACAAATTACAAATTAAGGAATCAACAAAACCTTCGATTGGGCTTCAAACCAAATCTTTCTTAAACTTCTTGAACTAATTTTCAATATGAGATTCAGGTTCCCCTTTGTTTTTGAAAAAAGCGACCTGGGCGAATCTTGCAGGGAGATCATATTCATATCTTGGGTAGACTATTTGTATCATTATGAAAAGTGTGATTGTAAACCTAAAGTGTAGGAGGGTCTCCACAAAGGATGGAATATATTCAACTTTTTTTGTGCATTGTTTTTCCTTTTTAAACTGAGTTTTTTCAAAGGGGAATAGGTGAGGGGACATTATCCATAGTTGATAGATCTATTTTTTTTTTTAAGCATTGATGTTTGGATCTGCAGTTTTCTCTTGAAAAGATTTGTGAAAATGTCTTCATAAAAGTAATAATAGTCGCATTCATTTTTGCTCATCATTCTTTTCTATGAGTTTTAATGAAATCTTAACTGTGTTTTTAGTCCTTCATTTAATCTCTTTTGATGATAGTTTTTTGAAATGTCTTTTTGAGGATTATTTTCATCAATTAATTTGATTTATTTAACTTTTAATTGATTTAGGTTATGCATATCTACAAAATGAAGTTTGCATATGTCATGATTAATATCTGATTATTTGCAAAAGGCTTGAATGGTCTTAATGTATAATTTCTTCTATATTTTTCATCATTTTATATTTTCTTTGCAGGTATAATCTAAGTTGATTTTAGATTCATTATTCTCCCATGGAATAAGATTTATTTAGATAGTTTTTATTAAAATAATTGTTGGCATTATGATTCAAGTGTTGTCCTTGATGGCAACTCACTCAGAGGTTGGTACAGGTGCTCAGAGGTTTGTACAGGTGCTCAGAGGTTGGTACAGGTGATGGCAACTTAATCAGAGGACAGATCTTAGTACAGCATGCCAAGAAAGTTCATACACGCAGGTTCGTTAAGCCCAAGTCGCGTATACAAGCAGGTTCACTATATACCAAGTCGCGTATACGCAGGTTCTCTATATATCAAGTCGCGTGTACACGTAGGTTGGCTTCAGTAAAAGAGCGTGTATGTGGAAAAGTACCTTTGGTCCGTGGCGGTTAGTCCTTGGAAATTGTGCCTATGGTTTCGGACCATGGTGTCTCGACGGGCGTGTCGATCCCTCGTTTTGAGGTTGATGGTATTGTGTTACTATGGTTTTGGACTGTGGTATTGTGAAGTACCTAAGGCTATATAAGGAGAAGATCATTAGGCAAAGTAGCATGGAATGGGTGTCTGACGAAGTGAGAAGATCTGGTATTACTGTTTATCTGTTCGGGATGCTTGGCAAGGGTCGGATTTGACAGCGAAGACATAAGAAACTATTTCTAGATCTGCACGCGGGTTGCCTTTGGTGAAAGCGCGTATACACGCGGTTTTGGTACAGTGAAGTAGCGTATGCATAATAAGATTTGATATTTCAGGTTGCTGCTGATTCTGGTGGTTGTTGCAGAGTTCTGGGCTCTGGTTTGGGTTCTGTGATCTTGATGACAAGGTTTCAGTGATTCAGTATTGGGTTGTTTAATGAATTATGATGCAAGTATAAGTTGATGATTGTATTGCAGTAATGTTTGTTGTGTACTCTTGGATCCAGTCTGAAAATTGATGAAACGTGGTCCCTGAAGGAAAGAAGATTGTAGGGTCAGCACCTACGTACTAGTAAATGGACCGGCTAGTACAAGAGCTGAGGGGGTTGTAGCTCCCTTCCAGAAGTAGTTGGAAAACGAGAGAGGGTTGTAGCCCTCTGCAGGTTGTAGCCTGTGTACTGGCAAAGGACTGCACCAGTACATTGTAAAAGAAGTTTCTTATTAAAGAAGAAAGAGATGAATTGCAGCAGGTGGTTTTCACCCACATTGGGTTTCCACCTTATATCATGGTGTTCATGTGTGTGGCTCTTGTGTGATGTTCTATTCTGTTATTCTGCACCTATTTATCGTTAATATGCTTAATAATGTTCTGATGCATTTACTGAAGATTAAGCTAACTGAATTATAAGATCTCTGGATATACGCGAGTTTCATTAGACACAGTAGCGTGTACACGCGGGTTCACTTAATTGAAGTAGCGTATATGTTTCTGAGTATGAAATTGGAAAGTTTTTACTGATCTGATAATACTGATTCACCCCCCCCCCCTCTCAGTATTATTTCCAACAATTGGTATCAGATCCAGGTTCTTCAGAGGAAGCTTGATCGCTTGAAGGAAAAGATCCATCAGAATGGCTAATCCAGAAAGAGAGGCACACATCAGGCCACCAGTCTTTGACGGGAACAATTTTACTCACTAGAAGATAAGAACCACTGCATATCTACAATCACTTGGAGCAGAAGTTTGGGGAATCGTAGAAGGAGGATACAAATTCCCATCAGCAACTCCTACAGATCCAGCAGAGAAAAAGCAATATGAGCTCAATGCCAAAGCTGTTACTGTCCTATTGAGTAGTTTGACTCAATCAGAATTTATGAAGATCATGCATTTCAAATCAACTGAGGAAATATGGGACAAAATCGTTACAAGCTACGAAGGAGATGATCAGGTAAAAAGAGCAAAGCTTCAAACTCTCAGAATCCAGTATGAAACTCTTAAGATGCGTAGTAATGAAAGCATAGCTAATTATTTCCTGCGTATGGATGATATTGTGAATTGTATGAGGGATCTGGGTGAAGAATTTGAGGAAGTTGTCTTAGTTGAAAAGGTTTTGAGATCTCTGTCTACTAAATTTGATTCTAAAGTATCTGCCATAGAAGAAAAGGAGAATGTGCAGAAAATCACCATGTCACAGCTTCACGGGATCTTAACTGCTTTTGAAATGCGACAAGAGGTACCACCAGAGGCCGCATTCGAAGTGTCAGAGGAAGAAGATGAGGTAAATTTTGTCAAGAATCTTGAACGGGGAACTGGACGGTTCAAAGGTAAGCTACCTTTCAAATGTTTTCTATGTGGTAGAGTTGGTCACTATGCTGCTAGATGTCCTCATAACAAAGGAAAGATATCTGAAGAAGATGGTAGAAGCTATTATACCCATATTAAAAGTTCATTCAATGATAGTGAAGATATTAGAAGTCTCATGGCACATAAGAAGAAGAATGCTTCATCCAATAATAGTGAAGATATTAAAAGTCTCATGGCACATGAAGAGAAGAATGCAGAAACTGAAGAAGTTGCCAAATTAAAGGAACAATTGGAGACAGAAATCAGGGTAAGGGAGCAATTGCAGGATATAGTAAAGGATCAGAGTACAACTATTCAGAGACTTGAATCAAATATCCTCTCTCTAAAAGAAGATCTTAAAAAATCAAGAGAACAGAACAAAGAAGATCTTGAAGATCAAGAACATGAAGTGACCAAACTAAAGCGACAAGTGGAAGAAGGAAGAAAAGCTGAAGAAGACCTAAGGAATCAATATCTGAAAAAGGAAGAACAACATCAAGTTGAGGTAAATATCTTGAAAGGTAAAATAGAAGAAAAGGATAAGCTTTTACGATTTCAAGATAGTACTAAAGTCTTGGATGATATTCTTAATAGTCAAAGGTCTCCTGCTATCAAGACTGGTCTTGGTTTTCATGAATATGTTGAAGGTGAATCTAGTTCACAAGGTGAGGCAAGAAACTCTAATGAGAAATCTGAAATGCTCAACAAGGAACAACCAAGGAAAGAAATTCCTCGGGGAAGATCCTTTACTCTTAACTATGGACGTGATAGACGATTATTTCCTCCACTGAATAATGTTGAATGTTATGTATGTCATAATCTTGGACATGTTGCAGCCAGATGTAGAAGTAGAATGGTTCAAGAAAGATCATCGCATCCCAGGTATTTCAGAGGATATTGCTTTGCCTGCAATGCATATGGACACAAAGCAATTGATTGTGATAGAAGGAACAAGAAAAATGTAAGGTGTTATACATGCAACAACTATGGGCATAAAGCAAGGGAATGCAGGAGCAGATTTCAAAATTCAAAACAAGAGGACCATACATCATCACAATTGCAGGAATTGAAGAAGACAGAGATAGAAAGGTGTGGCATAATTCAGACAGCGGACATAACAGACACAGGGGAATCTGAAAGTGATGAAATTCAGTATTCCATCTTGCATACGCTGATATAATGAAGACAAGTCGCGTATATATGCGAGTTATAGGCTGCAAAGTCGCGTATATGAAGAAAGGGCAGCAGAACAGACTCAGGAAATGGTTCAGTCATGGTTGGCTCACACTCAGGGGGAGCATATACTTCAAATAATTCATTGTTGGCATTATGGTTAGAAGTGGCTGATGAAACTAAATGATACATCTTGTTGTTTGATCAAAGGAATAGTATTGCAGGCTGATGCTTATGGTACAGATCTGAATGGCTGGTCTTAGAACCTGCATCTGCTCAGGGGGAGCGTGGATAGCTTGGTACACTTTGGCATAAACAAAGGGGGAGCCAAATCAGAAACTTCAGCATGTACTCAGGGAGAGTATGGACAGCAGTATGGACAATAGAAGGTATACCAAAGAAGAAAATATCTTGGTCCGCCCTTTGCCCTTGATGTCAAAGGGGGAGAGTGACTTGGTGTGGTGGTTGCCATCAAGTCCAAAGGGGGAGATTGTTGGCATTATGATTCAATTGTTGTCCTTGATGGCAACTCACTCAGAGGTTGGTATAGGTGCTCAGAGGTTGGTACAGGTGCTCAGAGGTTGGTACAGGTGATGGCAACTTAATCAGAGGACAGATCTTAGTACAGCATGCCAAGAAAGTTCATACACGCAGGTTCGTTAAGCCCAAGTCGCGTATACAAGCAGGTTCACTATATACCAAGTCGCGTATACGCAGGTTCTCTATATATCAAGTCGCATGTACACGTAGGTTGGCTTCAGTAAAAGAGCGTGTATGTGGAAAAGTACCTTTGGTCCGTGGCGGTTAGTCCTTGGAAGTTGTGCCTATGGTTTCGGACCATGGTGTCTCGACGGGCGTGTCGATCCCTCGTTTTGAGGTTGATGGTATTGTGTTACTATGGTTTTGGACCATGGTATTGTGAAGTACCTAAGGCTATATAAGGAGAAGATCATTAGGCAAAGTAGCATGGAATGGGTGTCTGACGAAGTGAGAAGATCTGGTATTACTGTTTATCTATTCGAGACGCTTGGCAAGGGTCGGATCTGACAGCGAAGACATAAGAAACTATTTCTAGATCTGCACGCGGGTTGCCTTTGGTGAAAGCGCGTATACACGCGGTTTTGGTATAGTGAAGTAGCGTATGCATAATAAGATTTGATATTTCAGGTTGCTACTGATTCTGGTGGTTGTTGCAGAGTTCTGGGCTCTGGTTTGGGTTTTGTGATCTTGATGACAGGGTTTCAGTGATTCAGTATTGGGTTGTTTAATGAATTATGATGCAAGTATAAGTTGATGATTGTATTGCAGTAATGTTTGTTGTGTACTCTTGGATCCAGTCTGAAAATTGATGAAACGTGGTCCCTGAAGGAAAGAAGATTGTAAGGTCAGCACCTACGTACTAGTAAATGGACTGGCTAGTACAAGAGCTGAGGGGGTTGTAGCTCCCTTCCAGAAGTAGTTGGAAAACGAGAGAGGGTTGTAGCCCTCTGCAGGTTGTAGCCTGCGTACTGGCAAAGGACTACACCAGTACATTGTAAAAGAAGTTTCTTATTAAAGAAGAAAGAGATGAATTGCAGCAGGTGGTTTTCACCCACATTGGGTTTCCACCTTATATCATGGTGTTCATGTGTGTGGCTCTTGTGTGATGTTCTGTTCTGTTATTCTGCACCTGTTTACTGTTAATATGCTTAATAATGTTCTGATGCATTTACTGAAGATTAAGCTAACTGAATTATAAGATCTCTGGATATACGCGAGTTTCATTAGACACAGTAGCGTGTACACGCGGGTTCACTTAATTGAAGTAGCGTATATGTTTCTGAGTATGAAATTGGAAAGTTTTTACTGATCTGATAATACTGATTCACCCCCCCCCCTCTCAGTATTATTTCCAACAATAATTTGGTTGTTTAATTATTATTTTTACAGCGAGAGATGAAAATGTCTCGGTATCTCAAAAATACATTTTATTAGTTTAAATTTGCATTTTTAGATTAAAATTTCATGTAGGTTTTAGAACAACTTGAGCTTAAATGAGATCTCTTCTCGAGGAGTGAATCTTTAAGTGACTAACTAAGTTATAAAATCCATCTTGGGAGGTTATCCCAAACAACTTGGGTTATTAAAGAACCCTAGACCAGGTTGTTCCCTCCTGTTGATGAGTGATCAATTTTTCCTATCAATAGGGTCCTACCCCCACTCAATCCAACGACGGAGAATCCAATGGTGGAGAGGTTCCCCACAAATCTACAGTGGAGGTATAATGCGGACCCCCCCCACACTCTACCATGTCACAAAGGAGGGGAGGGGGGGTGGGGGGTCGTGTTCCTAATTTGGTAACATGGTTCCACCCCTAGAATCCAATGACCCTCATTCTATGACATCACTCTAGCTGATCCAATGATGGCGGTTTAGTGCATACCCCCCTTCCTTCCTGCTAATATCAAGGGGGCCCATATTCCATATGCATCGTCTGATCAACGACCCATCACAACTATTGATCTACACCACTACTCAAGGTTCAAGCCACTCGTCCTGACTCTTAGACATATAGCCCCTTCCTCCAAAGTATCGATGGATTTTGACCTTGTTCTGAATTTCAAAAAGATTATGTATTGGCACCTTGACTTGGTCCTATGCAGAGTACCCACATGACCCCGACATCCTCAACCTGGGCTTGGTCCCGACTTCCCAACTCACGTAGGCCTTTCCTAACACAACTTAGATTCCTTTGTTAGGACCCACCTCTGATCTTGTTATGGTGGGCTTAATCTTGACCACTCCACTTAGTGTAATACTTAACTCAAGTCGAGTTCATTTCCTAAATCTAATCTCACTAATTGACTAGGTTGCACCCTAACCTAGCAGGTCCCACAAGTGACTTGTAGTTTGTTTCAAACACTTAGAAATTTTTTCATGAAATTTTCCTTTGACTCTCCCACATGCCCAAATTTATTTACAATAAGTTTTCCTATTAGAAATAAAGCTTCACAATTGTATGAACTCATCCCAATCCACCGTAACCATGTAATCCATGGATCAACACACTCAGAATATCAATGGAGAACATTGAATTTGTGTGGATAAGTTTACTCCAGATCTCTTTGGGATATGTGATAGGAATAGTCAATGGAATCCCAATCGATCGACTTAGATCAACTTGACAAAATTAGTGATAAATAACTATCCATTCAATTTACCTTGTCCACACAAAATCAACAAAATGAACTAACTAGTTTCCTTACCTCAACTAGATAATATCAGTCAAAATGACCCAATCATTCGACTTACCTCGACTAGACAAGACTAGTCGAAATGACTCGACCCAGATGACTTACCTCAACTAGATAATATTAGTCAAAACGAATAAGCCCATTCAACTTCTCTTAACTAGATAAGATCACCCAGAAAGACTCGATTCAGTCGACTTACCTCAACTAGATCAACTCAGTCAGAACAATTTGGCCAAGTTGACTTGCCTTTACTAGATAAGATCAATCAAAATGACTTAGCCCTCTTGAATTTATGTATATTTATATATCTACGTTCATATCAAAAATAGAACCGACTTGGCAGCTATATTCATATTTATATACATATAAACAATTTGTCTCTTTTGAGCCTATAGGTTCTAAACCAAGGTCAAATAGCTATATCATGTATAGTCCAAACCTTCTTATAATTAACAAAGAAATTTCCCATCTCTCTATAGATATACTTTTGAGCCAAATTTCAACCCATAATGAACATAAGAATAAGCCTATTCTTGTAAAGGTATTCAAAACACATACAATAGATTTTTCATGTTAGATTCATATCCCTGGTCATTAATCTAGTCAATTAATAGCCTTGTGATTGCCTATCATAATAAAACATAGATAAAAAAGGATACGTCAACCCCCTATAAATGAACCATACCTCGTCTATAACATAGAAATTTAACATAGTACAGTAATTCACATTCCCCATCATATCAAAAGAATTAAACCAACACATTGAACCATTTTCATCATAGACATTAAATCCAACACATTAAACACATGCATAACATTCAAGTGTAAGAGCTTGAGTAAACACTTATCTATATTATAAGGTGGGAAATTGAGTCTTGTACTTCAACTCTCCACCCAACCTTAGATTGGATTGCATTATGGCCTTTCTTGTAGCTAATCACCCCCAAGCTAGATTCCAAATCTTGAGGAGGTTTGCTTAAGGGATAGAACTGATGCAGCTAACTGAAACAAGGACTCCAGAGGACCAACCAGCTCCACCCACCAACTGAATTATTACATTCAACTTTTCACAAGGAATTTAGAGGTTTGCCACCTCCACCCTTCAGTTGCTCCATGAAACTAGTAGCTCTCCAAAACTTAGGTTAAAACAGGGAATCCAGAGGCCTTCACCCTCCACCCTTCAATTTTACAAGGGAATCCATAGGCTCCAATACCTCCACCCTCAATGATTCCACCCAATAATGGGAGTCCAAAACACAATGTCAAAACTAAGAACAAGTAGAGGAGACTTCATAATTTTCCTTACTATGAATCCAAGGGAGTGGCCTCCACCCTAGTTATGAAGGGAATCCAAAGAAGCCCATCTCCAGTCCCTCATGTAAGAGAAATTATTCCAATTCTCCTCATGCTCAACTAAATTTTTCCTTCTTTCTTTTCCTTGTAGTAATGTAAGACTTAATTCCTACTTCCTTTGTGTTGTTTCATTTTATTTTTCCTTCAATTCCTTGACATATGGTACCCTCTTATAGCTCTTTTTTTCACATTCTTTTAGTTTTTCAAATGCTTCCTCTAGCTTCCTTTCTCACTATCTACCTACCTATCCCCCTTCCCTATGTACAAACTATTATTTTTATCCCCTCTTCTCTAGTCTCTGTAAAACCTTCGTATCCCATGGGGTGGTGCCATGTCTTCCCCCACAATCTCCTTATTTCTTGTATGTTACTAGCAACCAACAACCCACTCTTTTCTTATGTTCCCTAGGCATAATTTTTCAACAACGTTGTCATCGCCCATTAATTTATTTATTTTTGTGTCCTTTCTTGCTTATGTTTTGCTCCAAGAAACCATGGCCCTTGTCCTATTATCCAACTCCCCATTAATAGAATAATCTAGCCCATTTAAATTCATACCTACCAGCCTCCTTAGTTGTCATAGAAATTTAAAACAATCCCCAAGAAATTATCCTCCTCGGTTTTGGAATCTGTGTCCCAAAATCTCATCCCATCTTTAACAAAATAATTACAATTCTTTACAATGAGGGAAAAATTTCCAAGGGATATCACAATCTATATATATATATGAAATTATAGTGAAGCATAATATGAATTTTTTACCATAGGTTCCCCAATATCTCATCTCATTATGCTCAAAATTTCCCCATCTAAAACATCTGAGAAAATAAATTGAAGAAAAAATGGAAAGGTGACCTATTTGAAGCAGTAAAATATTGGGTTTTTATGCTCTTATACCAAATGTTATGGTCCAAAGACATAAAAATTAGAAGTAAAAAATATGTATAAAAATGTAACCCTAAGCACAACTCCAACAAAAATAATGATAGGAGAAACTTCTCCAAATACCCAAATACATTCATGTATCCAAATCACATGTTCTCCATAATGAATACATGGTTCCTATATATACTTATTCACACATTTCATGTGTGGTCCCTTCATTATTAGACTGGCCCTATTGCATGTACATTTACGCATTACATGCACAGTTAACCCCATATATATACTTCCCTTTGGGGCCATATCATACACATTTAACCCAATGTATGGATCCATTGGGATCATATCAAGGAAGTGTGCCTAAATTTACTCTATTTGCTAATATATTCAAGTTCTCATGTTATCATAATTTACTTAGGCATCCAACAACACAAGCTATCACAGTTTTCTCAAGTAATCACATAACCATCTCAACCGACCAACTCTATTTCGCTTTAATTTGTGCAACCTAACGAAAGGAATATCATTTCTATACAATGCAATACCTTAGGATATTCCATTTTCCTCTAGGATTCTAGTGCTACTAGTAGATAAATATCAACCATAAAAGCTCCAAGGATTTT
Organism: Pinus tabuliformis; assembly: GCA_031772625.1. Lineage (NCBI taxonomy): Eukaryota > Viridiplantae > Streptophyta > Pinopsida > Pinales > Pinaceae > Pinus > Pinus tabuliformis. The sequence continues at coordinate 938,813,618 of CM062814.1, forward strand.
TATCCATGGGTAATTTCCTCAACAATGTCAATGTATCCATGCATTTAGTCATCCTCACATGCTAAACAATAACCATTGTTGACATACAACCAATTAACAATGGCGCTCTCCAATAAATCACATGTCTCCCATAAGTAAGGGAAAGAATGAATGAGGAATTCCCCCTAACCATCCAAAAGTTGTTGATATGTGTAGTAAAAAAATATCAATTTGACTTTGCCTTGGTCAAATTGAGTAAATTCAAAATTTCCACATCATCAGACAAGTTGGAGGTAATTAACTGAGGTGACATGGCTCTTTTCACTCAGTTAGCTCAGTAAATTTGAGTTAGATGGCTTGGAATTTAGTTATGCATGTGTGATTGCTAATTTGTAGCAATCTAGTTCAGTTATTTCCATTTGTATTCAGTTAAACTAGTTCTAATTGTTGATAGAACTAGTTGGAGGTTAGTTGTGCAGTGGGACAGCAGTCTAACTCAGTGATCATATAGATAACTAATCAATCAACCAAAAATAGCTAGTGCATGCAGATAATTCAAGTTCCCCAATGGTGGTGGAGATTCCAAGGAAGTGTAACATCAGTTGTAGACTAGTTTTGAGTATACAGGTGTTGCATGCAATCAATGATCAATCCTTGGGAATTTCACAATTAATTGGAGGAAAAATACTAAAAAAAGGGACCTAATTCTTTAGGATTTGTGCAAGGAAATAGGGGCTCAAGAAGAGGCAGAAATTGACTAAGTTTGATTTAGAGCTTCTCATTGAGCAGAGAGCACATTTATTCACTTGTAGGTTGAGCTCGGAGTGAGAAATAAATTGTAATACATTCTCTAGTCATCTAATTAATGCAAGCAACCTTAAGGGGTTTTTACCAATTGATTTCCCCTATAAAATCTGTGTACTTGTGTATGTGATTTATGCATGTTTGCAAACGCTGTTCTAAATTGTGAATTCATTTCTGTAGAGCAATAGAGTAGAATTGTGTCTCTTGATTTAGATTAAATTTCTTAAGCAGTTGCAATTATATCGCCATATTTCTACATGGTAGCATAGCAGGATTCACATTAGAACAATAATTTTGAATTTGTTCCTCGGGAGGTTCGAATTTGCAGCTTAAGTGTAGCAGGATTTCCTCAGCGTTGGGAGAATGGCCTTTAATAGACTGAGATTAGAGTATGCCTTGGAAGGAAGCTCAAATTTCATTACCTGGAAGGATCACATGGAGGTAGTGCTTGATGATAATGCCTTGTTGGAATATGTCAAGAAAAACATTCCAAAACTAGGATCAGCTAATGCCTAGAACCTAGCCCAATGGAAGAAATATCTATCCAAGGCGAGGAGAATAATCTTGGAGGGAGTGCGAGACCACATTATCTCAAATATCCGTGGAAAATAAACTCCTTTCACAATGTGGAAGGAACTGACAAAGCTATTTGAGAATAGTAGTGACCTTAGAAAACTAGCCCTCAAAGACAAACTTTGAAACATCAAGACACAGAAGAATATTATTATTCCATAGTATCTCACTAGGTTTACACAAGTTTGGGATGAGCTTGGAAGGGTTTGTGTGAATGTTGCAGAAGATGAACTAGTGAGCCTAGATCTTCTAGGCCTTCCCAAAAGTTGGCATAGCTACCAAGTCTCGGTGAACGAGATGGAAAAATTACCAAATTTGGAATTATTGTGGTCTGATTTGGTATAAGAAGGGATCAGGTGAAATACCAGAGATGGAAGTTCATCAAAGGGAGAGGATGAAGAAAAAATTGCATTGGTTGGAAAGAGAAACAAGGAAAAATGGAAGAAATCTCAAACCAAACTAGAATCCAACCAAGGGGGCAAGAAGAAAGACCTGTCCAAAATAAAATTCTTCAATTATCATGAATTTGGGCACTGTGCTACAAAGTGTCCACACAAAAAGTCTAGCAAGAAGAACTCAAGAGGAGCAGCAGGTGAATCATTGGCTTCATAGTTTGAGCTAGACTTCACCATGATCACATGCATGATTGGTACTGTGATGGGGAGTGTGTGGTACTTGGACTCAGGTGCCTTGTTCCACATGACAAGGTGTAGATATTTTTTTAGTGACCTAGAGGAGAAAGATCTCAAGATGCATATTGAGCTTGGGGATGACGGAAGGTACAATGCTACTAGGATTGATACAATGAACTTTGATATGGAGTCAAGATCCCATCTTCACCTCAAATATGCCATGTTTGTTCCAGGCCTGAAGAAGAACCTCATCTTTGTAGTAGTTTTGGAAGACCATGACTATGATGTAATATTCAAGAAAGGTAAAGTCTTTCTGAGACACATAGCTACTGGACAGGTGTAGAAAATCGAGGTTTGTGTAAAGAACTTGTATAAACTTGATGTGGAATATTGTGCTGCATTAATAAATAAGGAAAATAAAGTGCAGGGTCATGATGTTAGTGATCTCTGGCACATGAGATTGGGCCATTTGCATCATGGTGCCTTAAAACTTATGCGACAAATAACCACTGGCCTCCCTAAGGGATCCCTTGAGAAGAAGGATGCCTGAAAGGTTTGCACCTTGGGGAAGTATGTGAAATACACATTCCATGATCGAGATAGAAAAGCGCATGCAGTATTGGAGAGAGTCTACTTTAATGTTTGTGGACCCTTGTCGACAACATCCACTGCCAGACATAAGTACTATGTTATTTTTATTGATAATTTATCTAGGAAGTGTTGGATATTCTTCATGTAGAAGAAGGATGACACATTCTCAAAGTTTGTATAATTCAAGGCACTAGTTGAGAAAGAGACTAGAAAGAATGTGAAGGCTCTAAAGAGTGGCAATGGAGGTGAGTATCTTTTGAAATACTTCAAGGACTTTTGTGCCAAAGAAGGAATTGAAAGAGAACTCACATCACCCCACAACCCACAACAGAATGGGTAGCTGAGAGGAAGAACCAGAGAATTGTGGGAGTTACGAGAGCTATGCTACATGACCAAGGCCTACCACTGCATTTGTGGCATAGGCATGTAACACAATAGTCTACTTGCATAACCAAAGTCCTCATTAGATCCTTGGTATGATTACACTAAAGGAGCTTTTCTCAGGGAGAAAGTTGGATGTGTCTCACTTCAGAATTTTTGGAGTTATCCTATCTCCAAAGATTCAAGGAATAAAATTGAGCCAACAACAGAGTTGGTATTTTTTGTGGGTTACACCGAAACTCCACACAATTACCGGGTGTACTTACCTTCCATCAAAATGATAGTTTTGTGAAGGGATGTAAAGTTTGATGAGGAGAAAGCAATGAGATTCTCTCTTGAGAGGGAGCTTCAGTTCCAACCAGAAGAGGAGCTTTTAGCTCCAAATGAGGAGCCCCAGGACAAACCTCAAGAAGTTGTTGAGCAGCCACAATGGAGGATTAGAGAGGAGGCAAAGTGGAGACATCCACTCAAGCAGAACAATCTAGAGAAGGTAGAAAAATAATCAGGGAAGCTGATAGATTGGTGCAGGATGCGAGGGAGAATGTGGGAGCTCCTTCAAATTTGTGCAGGAAAAGGAGGTCACCTGAGAGGTGCATTAGCTACATGGCTCTAATGACTGAGCTTGTAGAGACTAATCCATCCTCTTTTGAGGAAGTAGTTGAGAAACTAGTTTGGGTAGATGCAATGGTGGAAGAATACAAATCCATCATGAATAAAAACATTTGGGAAGTGGTCCCAAGACCGACAGATAAATCAGTTGTGGGTTCAAGATGGATCTTCAATGTTAAGCACACAGCAGACGGAAGCATAGAAAACTATAATGCCATATTTGTGTCAAAGGATTCTCTCAAGTTGAGGGAATTGAATATGAAGAACCCTTTTCTCCTATAGCAAGATATTCATCCATTAGATCAATTCTTGCACTAGTTTCGTAGATGGGGTGGAATATCCACCATGTGAATGTAAATACAAAATTTCTCAATGTTGTTATTGAGGAGGAAGTGTACATAGATAAATCAGAAGGTTTTGATACATTTTATCGGGAGTCTCATGTGTGCAGACTTAGGTGAGCATTGTGTGGTCTTAAACAGGCACCCTCAGCTTGGTACACTTGGATCGATAGTTATCTCACTGGATTGGGATTCACCAAAAATGAAGCGGATGCGGGCCTCTATCATATTTTGGTAGAAGTTAAATCTCTTATCATTATTTTATATGTTGATGATTTAATATTGACAGGTGATGAGCAGCTGATCAACTCTTGCAAGGGAATTTGAGATGAAATACACGGGTCCCATGCACTACTTCCTCCGGCTAGAAGTATGGCAAGGTGATGGGGAATTGTTTGTGTCTTAAGGCAAGTATCCACTAAGATACTACAGGGATTTTGCATAGATATTTGTAAGCCCATGGAGACACCTCTAGTGACCAACTAGAGGAAGGAGAATGCCACTTCAAGTGAAGAGGCTGACACTACCATTTATCGGTAGCTAATGGGTTCATCGATATATCTTGTGAACAAACGACCAGAAATGTGCTACGCATTCAAATAACTAAGCCACGCTATGGTTAGGCCAACCAAATTGTATTGGATGATAGCAAATCATGTCTTACGGTACCTCAGAGGCACTACCCAGTCTAGATTATGGCATAGACAGACATAGGGATTCTATCCAACTGAAAGAGTACATCAGGTGGAATTTTCAGTGTTGGGTCCGCAACAATATTATCGTACAACAAGAAGCAAAGGTTTGTGGCACTCAACTTGGCAGAAGCTGAATACATGGTTGCAAGTCAAGTAGCATGTGAGGTGATCTGGATGAGAAAGATACTTGTGGGACTGTTTGGTCAGGAGATGGACCCAAATGTGATCTATTTTGATAATCATAGTTGCATTAATCTCTTTGAGAATTTGTTATTTCATGATCAATCCAAGCATATAGATATCCAGTATCATCATTTACGAGACTGTGTGCATAGGAGGATAATGTTGCTACAATACATTCAAACATAGTAACAAGATGTTGACATCTTGACAAAGGCTTTGTCAAGAGGGAAGTTTGAATTCCTTAGGTGCACGATAAGGCTGGTTAATAATACCTTTCTTTCTAAGAGGGAGTGTTGATAAGTGTAGAAAGAAAGTCTCAATTTGACTTTGCCTTGGTCAAATTGAGTAAATTCGAAATTTCCACATCAGAAAACAACTTGGAGGTAGTTAACTGAGGTGACATGGCTCTTGTCACTCAGTTAGCTCAGTAAATTCGAGTTAGAGGGCTTGGAGTTCAGTTATGCATGTGTGATTGCTAATTTGTAGCAATCCAGTTCAGTTATTTCCAGTTGTATTTAGTTAAAATAGTTCTAATTGTTGATAGAACTAGTTGGAGGTCAGTTGTGTCGTCAGACAACATTATAACTCAATGGTCATCTATTTAATTGATCAGTCAACCAAAAATAGCTAGTACATGCAAAGAATTTGAGTTCCCCAGTTGTGGTGGAGATTCCAAGGCAGTGTAACATCAGTTGTAGACTAGTTTTGAGTGTATAGGTGTTGCATGTAATCAGTGATCAATCCTTAGGAATTGCGCAATCAACTGAAGGAAAATTCCTAAAAAATAGGGGCGTAATTCCTTAGGATTTTTGCAAGGAAATGGGAGCTCAAGCAGAGGCAGGAATTGACTAAGTCTAGGTTAGAGCTTCTCATTGAGTAGAGAGAATAATTATTCACTTGTAGGTTGAGCTTAGAGTGGGCAAGTAATTGTAATACATTCTCTATTCATCCGATTAATGCAAGCAAGCTTAAGGGGTTTTTACTAGTTGGTTTCCCTTAGATAATATGTGTACTTTTGTATGTGATTGATGTATGTTTGAGAATGTTGTTCTAAATTGTGAATTAATTTCCGCAAATTAGTAGATTAGAACTATGTCTCTTGATTTATATTAAATTTATTGAGTAGCTACAATTCTATCACCATATTTATACAAAATCAAGGTTAGATGAATGCTCTCAGTGTGCCATGTGACATCCCAAACATGAAGATCTTGTAACTCATTTTCTCAACTAATTCAAATAGAAAATTAAAAAAATATGATAGAACTTTGGTATATCCTCTATAGTTTACCCCTTTCTCATGGAATCATAGACCCTTATAAATCGTTTCCTTTTCCATTTGCAATTAATGATGAATTTTGTTAATAATATTTGCAAACTCGTACATTTCTAGTCTCTCCAACTTTTCATCTTGTAAAAATGTGCATTATTCATTTGTGGATCACAACTCATGTATTATATTCCCCTCCCCCTTATTTTGGAAATGTCCTTAATGTAATTTATGTATACATATACAATTTTTTATCAAAATTTCAAAAATAAATGTAAGTATGCCAAATGCATTGCATCTTCTAGCTCACATGCTACTTCTTTAGGGTTGTAGGTAGTCCACTGGACCTTTATATATGCAATGGTTTTTTTGCTAGACCACCATGACCTTCATATGTAGTATACACATTAGCTATACCCAGAAGTCTCCTTCTAGCTCCACATGAATCAATGTCCAACAAATGACATGGTTAGGATCACGCACATACTTTTGCATAAAAAACACATGACATACCCAGAAGTCTCCTTCTAGCTCCACATGAATCAATGTCCAACAAATGACATGGTTAGGATCACGCACATACTTTTGCATGAAAAACACATGACATACATTATGAACTTTTATGGAAGTAGGTAATGCAAGTGTGTCTCCAAATTGGTCCTATCATGTCCATTATTTCAAATGGACCACAAAATCTATCTGCCAACTTAGTATAATTTCCCAACTTCAAGGAACTTTTCTTTCACCTCACTTTCAAAAATGCATGCTATCTCACCTTAAATTCCTTGTATATCATGGCTTTTTTTTCTTTTTTTCTTTTTTTCTTTTTTTAGCGGGTGGTTCACGAACACCTTTGGCCAACGAGTGGCACTACGTCCACTTGAAAAATCTATGCTGACGCCCCTCAGCCTACTGCAAGACCTGACCCCAAGAGCTTTCGGGAATTGACCCTGTGACCTCCCATTTGGTGAGGCCCCAACTTGACCGATTGAGCTAACCCTTGGGACTTCTTGTTGCTATTTTTGTAAGTTTTCTATCTTTCTTGTGCAACCTTTAAATTCTACTTACTTTTAATCACCTTCTCTTCTATTTCTTTGAGCAACTGACAAGTAGTACTATTTGTACTAGGTTGTCCCAACTCACATGAGTATTGCATTTTCCACCATATAAAGGTTTAAATGGGATAATATTTAATGAATCTTGATACCAATTATTGTAGGAAAACTCAATCAAATGCAAACAATATTCCCATGTTGATGGCTTATCCATCACATCAATTTTTAACATGTCCTCAATCATTGGCTTCACTCTCTATGTCCACCAATATATCTATAGATAATATGTTGTGCTAAAATTTAGAATTGTACCAAATCATTTAAATAATACTCTCCAAAAGTTTGAAGTAAATTTTGGATCTCTGTTTAAAATAGTTACCGTAGGTATTCCGTGCAACCTAGCACACTATTATCTACTTTATGAATTAATTTCAATTGAATAAAATGAGTAACCTTTTTCAATTTGTCCACCACCACCATTCTTGAATCATGTTTCCTTGTAGTCCTAGGAAATTCGTTATAAAATCAATGGTTACCACTTCCCATTTTCACTCTGGAATAGGAAATTACTTTATCAAACTTATTTGATGTTTATTATCCTTCACTCTTTAGCATTCCATACACCTAGCAATATAATTAATTATGTCCTTTTTCATCATTGGCCAATAATATTGGCTTCTTATTGTTGCAAGTATTTCGTAGTATTTAGAATGTCTTGCATATGGAACATCATGCATTTCATTTGACACTATCTTCCTCAATTTTTTAGAGGTAGGAATGTTCACTCTATTTCTAGGCATAGTTATTCCATTTTCCTTTAGTTGGTACTCTTTAAACTTGTGTTATACATCTTCATGTTGTAATCCCTCTTTTACTAGTATATAATCCCAATTTGTAACAACAACCTCTAAAATTCTACCCTTTAAATTTGGTGTATGCATGCTAAGGGTTGTAACATGAATGACTTAAAATATTCTACTTAGTGCATTAGCCACTTTATTCTCTTTTTGTTTCATATGTTTGATATCAAAGTCATATTCACTTAAAAATTTGATCCATCTTTCTTGTCCAACATTTAAAGTTGATTTCTCAAACAAATATTTCAAACCATTATGGTACATCCTTAATTCAAATAATGAATCCACATATTCAATGCATGTACTATGAAAACAAGCTCTAAGTCATTTGTGGCATAATTTATCTCATCTTGTTTAAGATTTCTATAATCATAGCAAATGGCATTCCCATTTTGGGTAAGCACTCCATCGATTTTTCATGCATTTGTGCATACCACAAAATATTCATATGGATATGTAATCTTCAAAATAAGTGCACTCGTAAGTAACTCCTTCAATAAGTAAAAACTTTCTTCACACTCTATTGTCCATTCAAACTTAGTTCACATATTTTGTAAAGAAGTGATGGGATGAACAAGCCTTAAAAAGCCTTCAATGGATATCTTGTAATGTCCATCTAATTCCATAAAAGATCTAACCTCTAAAACATAATTTGGAATTGGCTATCCTCTAATGGATTCAATATCCTCTGGATACATTGCTATCCCGTCCTATAAAACTAAATGTCCCAAATAGTGATTATAGTCTTGGAAAAAAAAGTGCTCGCTTAGTTTGGCATATAGTTGATGTTCTCTTAGCACTTGCAATAAAATTATCCAAATATTTTCTAACTTAGAATATATATGTCATCCAAGTGCACATTGATAAACTTATCCAAATAATTTTCTAAATATTCATTCATTAAGCAAACAAAGACAACTATTGCATTGGTCAATTCGAATGGCAACAATACAATGTCATAATGCCCATACTTTGTTCTAAAAGTTGTCATGTTGATGTCTTCTTTCTTGATTCTCACCTGGTGATATCTTGATCTCAAGTCTATCTTTGAAAATATATTTACCCCTTTTAGTTGATCAAAGAGATCATTAATTCTAGGTGGAGGGTATTTATTCTTTTGTGTGTTTTTATCGAGCTATCTAAAGGAAATACACGCCTTGAACATTCCACCATTCTTTTTCACAAAAAGAACTGGTGCTCCCATGGTGAGACACTTGGGTCTATGTATCCTTTCTTCAAAAACGTGTATACCTACATTTGTAATTCTTTTAATTCCAAGGTGTCCATTCCATGATATTCATTAATATTGGGGTTGCACTAGGAACTAACTCAATAGAGAATTATATATTCCTATTTAGCAGAAATTTTGGTATTTCTCCAAATACATCCCCAAGCTCCTATATCACTAGAAAATATTCAAGTATTGGCCCTATAGCCTTGTCTAGTTCTTCCATATGAGTTGCATTCAATTGACATCCTTTCCTAAAACCTCTTTAGTTTTAAGGATAAAATCTCCCTTATATAAATGGGTCTTGAAATTCCTTGCATAGTGTTCTACTTTCCTCCTTCATCAAGACAAGTGAAAGTCTTATTATGGAAATATAGGATAACATGATGCTTGTCCAACCAGTCCATTCAATTATGGTATCATAATATCCCAACAGTATAACATAAAGGTTGGAATTTGTATTCACTCCATTAAAGATCTATTGGACTTCTTCTAACAATCTCTTTGATCCTTCTTTTGTTCCTAATGGCTAGTTGAACCAACCATAATATTTCAACCTTAGTTTTTATCAAATGAAATCTATTCAGTAATCTAGTATTAATGTAACAATGGCTTGCTATTGAGTTAATTTAAATATCAATGATATTATTTGTAATCTTACCTTCCACTTTGATGATATGGGATTGAAGTTTTGTTTTTCAATCCTCTAGGTCCACATATATCCTTCGAATATTCCTACCCACAAGGGTATTCCATTGTGGTATCCTCTTGAATGCTGTGGAAAATACTCATTTTTTCATCTCTATTAGGTCAATATTTGTACAGGTGATCTCCTTTACATCCATAGCATTTGAGTGGCGGTCTTCCCCTTTTTTCTAAGGAATCTTTCATTTTGGAATCATCCTAAATAAAATGATTTTGTTGATGACTTTCAAGAATTATCCTCCTAGAAGGAGGATTGAATCCCTTATTTATTTGATCTAACTTCTCCTTATTTTTATCCTTTTGAGACTTCTAATAAGTCTCTCTACCATTGGTTTTCTCATATAGGTACTTGGCCTTACTGATGTTCTCTACCAAAGCCTTGGGTTCATCAATTTGAATTCATCTTTGCAAAAAATGACAAACAACTTAAGAACATCTATATTTTCAAATTCTCCTCCTTGATAACTCCCACACTCCTCAAAAATTCCAAGAACATTCTTTCATAATCATCCATGGTCATATTTCCCAATTCCTGCGTCTTCTTGCCATAATATCATTTTGAAAGATATTGTAGATAAAATTGCTTCTTGAATTTATTCCAAGAAATCATTTTCTCATCAATGTGTTTGAATCACTTCAATTGGTCCCACCATATATATTGTTTCCCGCGTAGATGATAGATGGCAATATTGGACTCTATTTTAGTTAAGTAACTATGTGTTGAGGCCTTAGATTTGTCCTGCTCCAACAGGGGGATAACCACCCAGTCCGGACCTTAAGGCAGCTCCTTTTCCATTTAAAGTGGTGGCTCCAACTGGGGATAATGGGACCAATTTCCCAGTATGGGTTTTAAAATGAGAGTGGGTGGTTTACGAGTGATTGCAATAGAATAATGATAACTTAAATGACCTATTCTATCATGCAAATCTATAGCTAACTTATTCTAATATAAACTCGGGTATTTCTGTATAATATGCGATCTACAAAGATATCTCCTTGACATGTGATAATAAAGATCAATCACATATAAAACAAAGATGATAATGTGTAAAGATAACTTTTTGACGAAATAGTTAGTCAAATAAATGTATAAACTATATCGCATATATGATGATTTATATATGAAAATAAACAACCTCAGCTAGGCATCAAACAATAGTGCAATTAATGCTTAACAAAAACAACACATCTCATATACAATTCATGAAAATGAAGTGTTGTCACTAATTAAACAGAAACAGGACTAATCATGCAAGATAGAAGTACCATACATGTGAAGTTCTGCTCATTTGACTAATGACATAGATCAACTCCTTTCTTCAGATCAAAATATCTTCCAAGTATACAAAACTGCATCAACAAAGGAAAGTGGTCTGATATTTAAAAGAAACAATCATGTTCCATAATTTCACCAAAGCATTCACAAATTTACAATAGTGCATTCTTTGCAAATGTTTTTGATAAAATTCTAGACCCTTCTCTAAATGCATGAGAAGGGTATAAATACTATTCTGACTAATGTTAAAAAATAGATTATACAAAAATTTGAGGAGGTTTCAAACAACCTTCCTCCTAACTAGTTAACTATCTCTAAAAATAAAAAGTGACTTGATAAGCAGAGGTTATGATGATGATTTGTTGTCTGCCATCTTGTCTTTCAAATCACATATATCGGCCATCAATTTGACTTGAGGAGGTGCCCCAAACTGTGTTCTGACCTGTCCCGTGAAAATTGAATTTGTGAGAGGTGGAAGCATCTGATGAGTTGAATGGAGTGAGCAGTTAAGGGTCATTATTTGACTGTGTGGCTTGACAAGGCATTGCCAATACAACTCCCAATCATTCTTTGATAATTTTTTTATTGTTTCCTTTTGGGTTTCTTTCCTTCCATTTATTATGCAAGTCATTTAGATCGGGCAGTTCTTTCGGGTTGCCTTCCTTCACCAGGTTGGTGGCAAACAAAGTCTGGTTTACCGCCTTTACTATGTTCTTTGACACCTCGACCACTCTTGCCACTACTAGTTTGGCTTGTTTGATCCTTGCATCCCAACCCGTGAAAATAATGTCCTTGTGTGTCTCCTCGATCTCAAGCAGATTAGATTTCCTTTCCTCTTTTGTTTCTTGCCATTCGATGAACTCTAAGATCCTTGTGTTTAGATCAGTAAACTCAGATCTCTGGTCAATCACTTTATCTGTTAGCTCGTCACTAGTGATCAAATAAGGAGCGATATGTGACATCTTTTGGCAAAATTGTTCTCGTTTTTTTAATAAGAGAGAATTTAGCTCTAGCACCTCTTTGATGAATTCCTAAACAATAGGAACATCCTTATATCTTTCCATGGCTTTTTGCAAGTCTTGTATTTGCATGTTTTTGGCAGATATGTCTGCTTCATGGCTTATCTTCAACACCTCCATGCTCTGTTGCAATTGGGCCAGCTACCCAGCGACTTTCCTGTTCACACTTGCCTTCTCTATTTCGAGCTATTGCTCGAGCTGTGCAATCTTTTCTTCCCTTTCCTTCAACAAAATAGATATCTCGATAGCTTTTTCCATGGTGGAAGTTGCATATTATCCTGTAAACTATGACAATCTAGTCAAGTTTTCAGCTAGGTTGGAAGGGATGTCTTTCCAAACTATGTCCATTGGCTCATTCCCAGGTGGGAGCTTGGGTGTTTCTATCCTTCTCCTTTTCCTCTGTCTCCTTACTATAACCTTGTGCAGCGGGCTGTAGAACACATCAAGAGGAGGGATTTCAGTCACCTTTAAGACAATTTCTGATGTAGGCAAAGCGGGAATGATTTCAGTCTACTGAGACGTCGTCGCTTTCTCATCCATCAGTTCAGACTCTGTGTTTTTCTGAACATGTAGAGGAGTTTGATGCTCCATAGTTTCCTGGGCATCTGTTGTCTTGGGAGTGTCTTGTAGTTTCTTATTGAATTGATCCCACTCCTGCTCCAAACTGTTGCTTTTAATCTCTGAACCAATATCTTTAGGTGGGGTGCTCATACCCTGCCTTTCGGGTGGCTTCCTGCTGGATTCTATTGTATTCTCGGTGTCTTGGGCCTTCCCTATATCTAGTGCTTTTGATGTATCTACTTGAGACTATATGCGAGAATCAGGTCCCTCGTTGTTGACAATCACACTGGGCGTGGGATTTTCCTTGATTTTTAACAAATGTAGTGGGATTACCTCGAATCTTTTGTTTCTGAAATCCTGAAAGCTTTCAAAATATTCAAGACTCAGATTTTTCCTTGCCCATTCGAATGATTGTTCGAAGGATTGAGCCAACTGTAAAAGGTCTTCAAAATCATTAGCCTCATGGTTATAAGGCTTGATCTTTACTGCAGTAGTGATTTTATATGCTATCTTGTCTGGATCAAATTGCCTTTTGGGAAAAGTATGGAGCCTGAGGCTTTCCAGGCTTACCGACTCCTTTATTGCATGGTTAAAATTTGCTAATGAAAAGGAACCACACCTAATAGGAAAAGATGGCCATAATAACTTCTTGCTTTCTTTCAGAACTTTGGTCAAGCCTTTTCCCACAGTTTGGTGGGCTATTTATCTTGCTAACAATTTATCAGGGACATACAAAGGGAGGACATGTGGGTTTTTTGTACTACCAAAAACCTTGATGTATGTGAACCATTCTTCAAAAAAATATTTTACGACTGCAAGAAGGTCTGTAGTGGCTTCTTGGGAAAAAATAGGGGCTTTCTTATTGAAAATTAATTGATGCAATGGAAAAATAACAGCATGACATATTTTATAAAAATGGGGTATATAATGAGATTCCCAAATTTGTTTATGGCTGAGATGGATAGGGTAGGGGTCCTGCAAGGTCCATTTCCAACCCATGATTGGAAATTTAGTGTAGAAACAGATGGCATCCATAATGTAGGCACTAAAATAGAATGGAGGAAGGTTCTCTGGAGAGGAGGATCTCTTCTACCGATATTTGGTGATGACAGTGGCTAGGTTATCAGATAAGACGGTGGCCCAATTCATAATGTGAGAATTAACACAAGCATCAATCAAAGGAATCCATTCTTTGGAAAACTTGGAATCATTAGGTAACCCATATAGTCTACATAACATAACAGCTACATATTTATAGGGATTTTCCATAGAGACTACAGGATACATACCCGTTTTATCAAATTTGAACTTGTTCTTCAGTACCCTCCAGCCCTAGATTATCTTGAAAGGTTCTTCGTTCTTCTTCGCGAAGTTGGCCACATATGATTTATCATATATGTCCTAAGGGTTAGGTATATGGTACATTTGCTTCAGGTCTTCCGCTTTGAATGACCCCATAAGTCCCATTCTCGAGTTCCTGAATTGCCTATCTTCAATAGTGAGTTTTTACACCACCCACCTAATCATATCATTGTATGGCATGATTTTTGCTATTGCTCCTATTCTGTGAAGGAAATAATCTGAGGCATCCTTAAATTGGATTCAAGAAGTTATTATTGAGTCAGTCGTCACTTTTGTGACAGTAATCTTGGGACGCTCATCCTCAAGCCTATTGTATATGACCTCCCAAGTTGTTTCTCCCCCATCGGCGCTACAGACTGTATCAGAGAATATAGGAGACATTTCTGATAGCTCGGACTCTATAATGCTTTGCTTTTTCTGTTTCTGCATCACCTTCCACAATGACATGTCTTTTGTAGCTTGCCTAAAATGGACGAGATATATCAGCGCAGACGATATTGGGCAATTAAGGCTGAAAGATTTGTGAAATGACTTTGAATCATGGGAGGATTTCAAATGAGATACTCAGCATTAACTAGCCATAACTTGGAAAATAATTACCTCTCCTCGGGCCACTAAACATTAATTACCCTATCAAACCGTTCATTATTATATTAAAACACGGTTACTTCCCACGCTTGCTATTTTATTTGCGCATCATAGTTTTTAAAATGATCTTATATGGTGTTGCCCGCTTATAATGCGAAATGCGATTTTGAATATCGCAATACCACATTTTGTAAATCGTTAATGAATGAAATAGTGGCACGTCTTACTTACTTGCGACTCCTACAAAATGCGATTGTGAATTCTTAAGGCGTTTTGATCAGTATGTTGCAGCCAGAGGTTTGATCGCATATCACAATTTCTTTAAGGTGTTTATGATCATCACATGGGAAAAATGTGATTTGCTATTTGCGATGAGGATCCTAAACTTGGGTTGTTCTAAGAGTTTTCAAGGCAATTTCTTAGAGTTAGGATTTATTTTTTAAAGACTAAAAATTTTAAAAGGGTCCCCATTTATATGTCTAATATTAGCTATTACTATATATAAATGGGGGGGTTGTTTCATAGTACAACAATTGGCGATTCACTTGGGAGAACCAGTTATCTCTGATTGGTTTTCTAAAATTTCTAGAACTTTCAAAGTAAGAAGAGTTATAGGAATAATAATTACATGAGTTATAAAGTAAACAACATTTCTCTAGAATCATAATCACTTACTCAATCTATTTATTCAACTACTTTACTCTTTGTAGTGATAAAAATACAAATGCCTTCACCAATCAATATTAAGATTTAAAGAGATATAGCAAGTGTCTTCTATAGATTAGTTTTTGGTGTTTACTCATTTATCACATATAGAGCCTCTGCTGCTAGCAGGCATTCATAGCCTCGACAGGGTTATCTTTTAACCAACAATGATTCATTGTCCCATCTGAAGAAATCTTCAAAATTCAAAATGATATTCACTTGCTTTCAATCTCATTTGGATCTTGTCCTTTTTCTTTTTTATATAATCTTTTCTTTTAAGTTTCTTAAAAGACATTGTCTAGGCTTGGTAACCTAATAATGACAATGCCACTCACTGGTTGTAACTAAACTGAACAAGCTGGCTCTTGATGAGACCCCGTGTCTTTTAATTGATTAGATCATTGGTTATTACCATGTTTTTGTATGCAGTTTTGGTAATATCAGTTTAATTATTTCCCTATGATCATGGTAAACAAGCTCATAATGAGACTTATTATCTTCTAAGTATTTCATATTTTAGAATTACACTTTAAAGGAGAAAAATTTATCAGATGGGGTGAATCATTGACTCATTTAAGAGTTTTGGATGATAATGGTAGAGTTTTGAGATACTTATCTGTAGAAAGTCCTTACTAGGTTAAAGATTATTTTCTTGACTGATAACAAAACATCTATACTTTGTAAAGGTAAGAGTTTGTTCATAGAATAAATGCTTCCGCAATATCAAGTTTTTCCAAATAAATCAGGTTTACTTTGATACTCAAATGTCCTAATTATTTCTTTAAATTTCCCTACTTATAGAAGCAAAAAATCAAAAATATTATCAAAGATTTTATTTTTAAAAACCAAAAGTAAATACTATATAACCTTTATTTTCCTAAGAATTTTAAAGGGGATATCATACAAAATTAGAAGAGGCTATCTTATAGGAAAAGTATTTTTTCAAAATTTGCCTATTAACGGGCAAGGAATCCATCCTTCTTGATAAGTTTTGTAAAAGAAATGTTGATTGACCAATTTTCTCAATGATTTGGAAAGGGCCAAGCCATAGTCTTTGGAATTTGGTATGCTTACCTTTTTCCTTGTGTGCTTTGTCCCATTTCAAAACCAGATCACCTACTTCAAGATTTTTTTGACTGGCAGAGGTTGTATCAGAAGAGGCTTTGATTAATTTTTTATGATGGAAGCGGGTTTCTTTAGCCTTTTCTCGTTCTTCTTCGAGCATAAGAATCTGGAATTATCTTTCTTGGAGAGAAGAGGAAGGGTTTTAATCGATGAATTGCACTAGGGCAAGAGATGGAATTGTTATGTTTGTTGGGAGAACAACTTCTTTTCCATAAACTAAAGCAAAAGGATAATAACCGATGGAGGCCTTCAGTGTAATTTTTTCTGCCCAAAGAGAAAATGTCAATGCTTTGTGTTAATTCCTATGATTTTGGTCAATAGTCCTTTTGATGATTCTGATGAGGTTTTTGTTTGTCGATTTTGCTAATCCATTACCTTGTGGATAATAGTTAGTTGAATACTTTAATTTAAAACCTCACTTCAAAGCAAATTCTACCATTGTATTTCCAGAGAAATAAGATGCATCGTCAAACATTAAAGTTGTGGGTAAGCCAAACCTAGTAATTATGTACTGATCAATGAAGTTCGTAATAATTTTTGTATTAGCTATCTTTAGTGGGATAGCTTCTACCCATTTTGTAAAATAATCAGTAGTTGTAAGGATGTATTTGTGCTGCTTGGAAGAGTTAGGATAAATCTCACCAATTATATCTAATCCCCATTGTTCAAATGGTTGTTGAATGTTTACTGGTTACAGAGGGAATGTTGGCTTATTTTCTCTTTCGGCTACAGTTTGACAAGTTTTACACTTTCTTTCATATTCATGTGCATCCTTAAATAGTGTTGACCAATAATAACATGCATGCAGGATTTTGTGAGATATGGTGTTTCCTCCAAAATGTCCTCATGCTAGTCCATCATGTAATTCCTGCATGACCTTTTCAACTTCAAGTTTTTCTAGGCATATTAACAATATCGAACCATAATTTTTCCTAAAAAATACATCATTAATTAATTCATATTGATTTGATTTCAACCTTAAAGCACTTTTTGTTTTATAATTGAGATGCATAGGAGCATATACATTCTTCAAATAAAACTTCAAATCAACATATTGCGATTGTGCATCATTGAGGCTTACCTCTGATATTTTCACTTCATTACCTTGGTCTTCTTCTGTTGATAAGTGGGAAGCTCCAATTAACACCCTGCAAAAACCTTGGCCCCTAACAATTTTAACAGGCCGGATTTCTACATCATACTCTTGAAGCGCAGTAACCCAATTGGCTCTTTTCTCACCTACTTCTCTTTGAATCAATAATTACCTTACTACAGGGTAAGGTACTACTATCTTTGTATCGGTTTTGAGAAGAAAATGTCTAAAATGTTTCAAGGTTCTAAAAACAGAAAAAGATTGTTTCTCAACAGCGGAATAATTTAACTCAAGACCTTGCAAGTTAGAACTGAAAAAAGAGAAGGGTGCCTCGATATTTTGATCATTCAGCTGTGTTAAAATTGTTGCATATGATGTATCGGATGAAAAAATGTACAACACAAAAGGTTTGAGAAAGTCAGGAGTTGTTAAAGAAGGAGAATTTATAATGGCCTTTTAATCCCCTCAAATGACTCTCTTTCATCATCACTCCACTTGAAGACTGCATTTTTTCTTATCATTGCTTGAAGGGGTAGGACAATATGTGAAAAATATGGAACAAATCTTTTTACAAAATTAATTTGGCCTAGGAACGATTGCATGGTCTTTTTTTTATGTGGGAGAGGAGCTTTTCAATCTCTTGGACTCTATCAGGATCAATGTAAATCCCTTTCTTGGACACTATAAATCCAAGGATTTTGCCTTCTGGTAAAGAAAAATAAGATTTTTTGGGATTTAAAGAAATGCCATATTTCTTACATATTTCAAAAATGTGCTTTAGGTCATTTAAATTATTGTTTCTATCCTTAGAATAGACTGTGATGTCATCTAGGTAAATAACAATTGATTTATTAATCAGACCTTTGAAAGCAATATCCATAGCACGTTGAAATGTAGCACCTGCATTTATGAGTCCGAAAGGCATCTTCTGATAAGCGTATGTCCCCCACTTGGTCCTGAATGTTGTCTTCAATCTGTCATCTGGATGTACAAGAATTTGATTGTATCCTGAAAATCCATCTAGAAAAGACATTAATTCGAAACCTACAACTGATTGCAATATTTTCTCCATAATAGGCAGAGGAAAGTTATCCATTTGACAAGCTCTATTTAGGTTTCTAAAATCAATACAAATACTAATATCACCATTATTTTTTCTCACATGGACCATATTTGATACTGACTTTGAGTGTCTAACAGGAAAGATTATTTTGGCTTTGAGAAGCTTGTTCAATTCATATTTGATTTGACTTTCAAGGTTTGGGTGAATTTTCCTAAGCTTTTGTTGTACTAGCTTTTCATTCGAAGTCATTGGTATGGTATGTTGAATCACAGAGGTATCGTAGGTGTTGAGATTTGCATAGTCCCAAGAAAAAACACCTTTATTAACAACTTAATGAATGATATCCTTTCTTCAAATGATAAACCAAGACCTAGGTTGACATTTTGAGGTTTTTCAGTTGAACCTAGGTTTACCACTTCAAATCTCAGAGTGGAGCTCTAAGTTTTGGAGTTGGTAGTATTCTTGAATCTATCCTTTAAATCATAGAGATCTTCCATCTTAACTACAAACTTTAGAATTGGGTTTTGATCTTGTTTATGGTTTATTTTCATATCATGCTCATGTTCATCTATGATTTGTTCCTCATAAGACCCTTCTGATGTAAGGAAATTTATTATACCAGCATATTTTTAAACACTTTCCAATTTGTCCCATTATCGGGAATGGACGGCCTAAAAATTAACTCTATTGAAAATATATTTGGACTAAATTCTTCTGAAGGCATAGTCTTGGATTCCACATTAGCAAATAAATCAACACTTGCGTTTTGCAATCTGGGAACTGAAGAAATGTTAAAAGTAGTGAAATGAGAATTAAGATTCTGGGCAAGAGATTGATAATGTTTAAGGTGCCCGGACACACAATGTATTGTATTTCTTACATGTTTAACATTTATTTCAGAATCTCCATATACTTACAAATATTTGACATTAAGGCCAATGGCTTTATACAACCCTTGAATCAATGCTTCATATTTCGCAGTATTGTTAGTGCATTGAAATTCAAGTCTATAGGCTAACATGGTTTTCTCTCCTTGCAGGTTAATTAAAATACATCCTATGCCCTCCAAGCCTCCTAATTCCTTGCGCAGTTTTTCATGGGTGATCCTCCTGTTACCAAGTGTAACACTGATCTCACACCCTGTAAAACTGCACAATCCTCAAGGAACCGTAATCCTTCTGCTTAGATGATTTTCCTTTATAGGAAAAATACATCCAACTGATAGTACATTGTCCCTCTTCTGATTTCAACTAGGTCTTTCTCTGAACTGACATGCATGAGTTATTTATGAGAGAATATTCAGTTATCTGAAGTGCAGTAGTTACATGCATGCAAGCATTAACTAACTGAACTCACATTAATTTAAACAAACTGTTTAAATCAATCTAACTGGAGTTGACTCAACTAAATGAGCCAACTAATTACTACTCAAATTAGAACTCATCCTTATCTCTTTAACTGATGGATAAATTCCTCAATTAATAGATAAACTGTTGCATGTCCTCACACAGACTTCATGTTTTATTTTTCACAACTAATTAACTCATGGGGAATTAATTAATTTATTTTCAAACTGTTGTTAAGTTCAAATTCGAATTTTACTTCCTATGTTTAGCCCAGGCACTAACTAAAATAGGAATCCATCCTGAACTGCTAAAAATAGAAATTCTATTTTTATCACTTCCATTTTTCATTCCCTATTGCCCAATCCAGCACTAGTACCCAAACTACTATTTTTAGCAACGCTAGTTTTAGCACTTCTATTTTTACAATTTCTTGTTGCAATTTCTCAACACGCCCTCTCAACAAGAAAGGCATTCAACTTGAACCTGATCCTGTACCTCTGGAATGTTCTGCATGCAACACTTCTACCAAGTGTGGTTGCTCCAGCAACTCTCAAAACAAAAAAAAACTTCCCACTGACCTCTCTGTTGGGCTAGAAACATACTCTAATGTTGAAGCTCTACCTGCTGCTGACAAGTGATCCCTCTCTAACCTTTGAGCTACTGCAACACTCCATGCATCTCGCACCGTTGCACACCTCTCTGTGCCATCCTGCACTGATGCAACACTCTTGTGCCTCTCACATCGTTGCAGCCTCCTAGCTCTACACAGTCCTAGGATTCCTGCACTATAGCTCTCTTTTCCACTCCATCCGCATCTGTCTCAACCCAATCAACCAATCCTGATACTCCTCGTCAGGGCTCCTGTAGCAAATTCGAATTAAAGAGGTTAGGTACCTCAAGGATCTTGTCCCTCATCCTTGGGACAATCGCTCCACATCGCCCCACCTCCTACCTAGAGGTATGGTTGCATGTGATCCATCTGCCCACCTGGCTCGAAGTTTCCCCCTACTGGAGGTCTCTTCATGACTATATGTCTCTACTCAATCTCCTCTCAGCTTCTCTAGTTGTGGCTACTCCACAACCTCTTGAAGTTGCTGCACCAATCGTGGCTCCTCCACAATCGTCTAAGACTTCTTCTAGCACTGCATGTTGAGAGGTAATTTACTCTCCCTCTCAACCACCAAGTATCTAAACTTTGCCTTGCTCCTCAAGGCTTTGCATGCATCTTGTACCTCAAGTGCATACAGGTTCTTGGCTAGCACACCAATTTGTTTCATATTTCCTATCGTCATGAAATTTTCTGGAAAAAGAGCTGATTTTAAATCAGCGATATCTCCCTCATCCGAACTTTGATTCAGCCATTTTTTTTTTTTGAATTTAGGTCTTCTTCCACAAGGAATCCGAATATGGTGTTTTTTTTTTTTTTTTTGTACATAAATTTTTAGATCTGCTCTGCAAAATCTCGGCCCAAAACTCAAAACTTTGAAATCTCCTCTCAGTATATTGTTCTCTTCTTTGATAACCTTTGCTCTGATACCATGTATATTTTTCTACAAATCAGCTGCTAAGATACCATGTAGAACATTTTCTACAAAACCTCGCTCTGATACCATGTAGAAAATTCACACCTGTAGATCACCTAATAATGCAATAGACTAAAGAAAAATACTTATCTACTGCTACAACCAATTTAGCGGAAGCTTAATCGAACATGAGCAACATCAATAAGAACACATATAACTGATAATAAGGAATCAATCACACATAACACAGAAGATATAACCCTGGGAAAGCCTCAGCCTAAAACCCCACTCTCTGTATTATCATACATAGAATTTATACAAAGCCTTAGCACTCACACAGCTAGCCAGCTCTCAGTACAATCCTCACAGATGAAGGTGGAAATACATCAGGATTACACAAAGCCTTAGCTCTCACAGCTAGCCAGCTCTTAATGCAATCCTCCTGGATGCTCACAGGCAATCAATACTTCTCCTAAGCCTTCACCTCTACCCTCCAAGCCTCCTATTTCCTTGCGTAGTTTTTCCTGGGTGATCCTCCTGTTACCAAGTGTAACACTGATCTCACACCCTGTAAAACTACACAATCCTCAAGGAACCTTAATCCTTTTGCTTGGATGATTTTCCTTTATAGGAAAAATCCATCCAACTGATAGTACACTGTCCCTCCTCTGATCTCAACTGGGTCTTTCTCTGAACTGACATGCATGAGTTATTTATGAGAGAATATTCAGTTATCTGAAGTGCAGTAGTTACATGCATGCAAGCATTAACTAAATGAACTCACATTAATTTAAACAAACTGTTTAAATCAATCTAACTAGACTTGACTCAGTTAACTAATCCAACTAATTACTACTCAAATTAGAACTCATCCTTATCTCTTTAATTGATGGATAAAATTCCTCAATTAGTAGATAAACTGTTGCATGTCCTCACATAGACTTCATGTTTGATTTTTCACAATTAATTAACTCATCAAGAATTAATTAATTTATTTTCAAATAGATGTTAAGTTCAAATTCGAATTTTACTTCCTATGTTTAGTCCAGGGACTGACTAAAATAGGAATACATCCTGAACTGCTAAAAATAGCAATTCTATTTTTAGCACTTCCATTTTTCATTCCCTATTGCCCAATCCAACACTACTACCCAAACTGATATTTTTAGCAGTGCTATTTTTAGCACTTCTATTTCTAGCATTTTGTGTTGCCATTTTTCAACACTCCCTCTCAACAAGAAAGGCATTCAACTCGAACCTGATCCTATAACTCTGGAATGTTTTGCATGCAACACTTCTACCAAGTGTGGTTGCTCCAGCAACTCTCGAAACAAAAAAACTCTCCACTGACCTCTCTATTGGCCTAGAAACATACTCTGATGTTGAAGCTCTACCTGCTGCTCATAAGTGCTCCCTCTCTGACCTTTGAGCTACTACAACACTCCATGCATCTCGCACCATTGCACACCTCTTTGTGCCATCCTGCATTGGTGCAACACTCCTGTGCCTCTCGCATCGTTGCAGCCTCCTAGCTATACACAGTCCTTAGACTCCTGCACTATAGCTCTCTCTGCCGCTCCATCTGCATCTGTCTCAACCCAATCAGCCAATCCTGCTACTCCTCGTCGGGGCTCCTGTAGTAAAGTTGAATCAAAAAGGTTAGGTACCTCAAGGATCCTGCCCCTCCTCCTTGGGACAAACACTCCACATCGCCCCACCTCCTACCTGGAGGTATGGCTGCATGTGATCCCTCAGCCCACCTGGCTCGAAGTTTCCCCCTACTGGAGGTCTCTGCATGAATAGATGTCTCTACTCAATCTCCTCTCAGCTTCTCTAGTTGTGGCTGCTCCGCAACCTCCTGAAGTTGTTGCACCAATCATGGCTCTTCCACAATCGTCTAAGACTTCTTCTGGCGCTACATGTTGAGAGGTAATTTACTCTCCCTCTCAACCACCAAGTATCTAACTTTTGCCTTGAGCCTCAAGGCTTTTGCATGCATATTGTACCTCAAGTGCATACAAGTTCTAGTCTAACACACTAATCTGTTTCATATTTCCTACCATCATGAAATTTTCTGGAAAAAGAGCTGATTTTAAATCAGCGATATCTCCCTCATCCGAACTCCGATTCAGCCAATTTTTTTTTGAATTTGGGTCTTCTTCCGCAAGGAATCCAAACCTGTTGTTTGTTTTTGAAAATTTTGTACAGAAATTTTCAGATCTACTCTGCAAACTCTCAGCCCAAAACTCAAAACTTTGAAATCTCCTCTCAATATACTCTTCTCTCCTTTGATCACCTTTGCTCTAATACCATGTAGATTTTTCTATAAATCAACTGCTAAGATACCATGTAGAACTTTTTCTACAAAACCTCACTCTGATACCATGTAGAAAATTCCCACCTGTAGATCACCTGATAATGCAATAGACTAAAGCAAAATACTTTATCTACTGCTACAACCAATTTAGCAGAAGCTTAATCGAACATGAGCAACATCAATAAGAACACATATAACTGATACGAAGGAATAAATCACACATAACACAGAAGATATAACCCTGGGAAAGCCTCAGCCTAAAACCCCACTCTCTGTATTATCATACATAGGATTTATACAAATCCTTAGCTCTCACACAGCTAGCCATATCTCAGTACAATCCTCACAGATGAAGGTGGAAATACATCAGGATTAGACAAAGCCTTAGCTCTCACAGCTATCCATCTCTCAGTGCAATCCTCCTAGATGCTCATAGGAAATAAAGACTTCTACTAAGCCTTCTCCTCTTCCCTCCAAGCCTCCTATTTCCTTGCACAGTTTTTCCTGGGTGATCCTCCTGTTACCAAGTGTAACACTGATCTCACACCCTGTAAAACTGCACAATCCTCAAGGAACCTTAATCCTTCTGCTTGGATGATTTTCCTTTATAGGAAAAATCCATCCAACTGATATTACACTATCCCTCCTCTGATCTCAATTGGGTCTTTCTCTGAACTAACATGCATGAGTTATTTATGAGAGAATATTCAGTTATCTGAAGTGCATTAGTTACATGCATGCAAGCATTAACTAACTGAATTCACATTAATTTAAACAAACTGTTTAAAACAATCTAACTGGACTTGACTCAGCTAACTGAGCCAACTAATTAGTACTCAAATTATAACTCATCCTTATCTCTTTAACTGATAGATAAATTCCTCAATTAATAGATAAATTGTTGCATGTCCTCACAAAGACTTCATGTTTGATTTTTTACAACCAATTAACTGATGGAGAATTAATTTATTTATTTTCAAACAGATGTTAAGTTCAAACTCGAATTTTACTTCCTGTTTTTAGTCTAGGGACTGACTAAAATAGGAATCCATCCTGAACTGCTAAAAATAGCAATTCTATTTTTAGCACTTCCATTTTTCATTCCCTATTGCCCAATCCAACACTGGTACCCAAACTGCTATTTTTAGCACTTCTATTTTTAGCATTTCTTGTTGCCATTTTTCAACACTCCCTCTCAACAAGAAAGACATTCAACTCACACCTGATCTTGTACCTCTGGAATGTTCTACATGCAACACTTCTACCAAGTGTGGTTGCTCCAGCAACTCTCGAAACAAAAAAAAACTCTCCATTGACCTCTCTGTTTGGGCCAGAAACATACTCTGATGCTGAAGCTCTACTTGCTGCTGACAAGTGCTCCCTCTCTGACCTCTAAATTTCTACAACACTCCATGCATCTCGCACCATTGCACACCTCTTTGTGCCATCTTGCACTGGTGCAACACTCCTGTGCCTCTTGCATTGTTGCAGCCTCCTAGCTCTACACAGTTCTGGGACTCTTGCACTGTAGCTCTCTCTACTGCTCCATCCGCATCTGTCTCAACCCAATCAGCCAGTCCTACTACTCCTCGTCGAGGCTCCTGTAGCAAAGTCAAATCAAAGAGGTTGGGTACCTCAAGGATCCTACCCCTCCTCCTTGGGACAATCACTCCACATCGCCCCACCTCCTACCTAGAGGTATGGCTGCATGTAATCCCTCTGCCCACTTAGCTCGAAGTTTCCCCCTACTAGAGGTCTCTGCATGAGTAGATGTCTATACTCAATCTCCTCTCAGCTTCTCTAGTTGTGGTTGCTCCACAACCTCCTGAAATTGTTGCACCAATCGTGGCTCCTCCACAATCGTCTAAGACTTCTTCTGGCACTGCATGTTGAGAGGTAATTTACTCTCCCTCTCAACCACCAAGTATCTAACCTTTGCCTTGCTACTCAAGGCTTTGCATGCATCTTGTACCTCAAGTGCATACATGTTCTTAGCTAGCACACCAATCTGTTTCATATTTCCCATCGTCACGAAATTTTCTGGAAAAAGAGCTGATTTTAAATCAGCGATATCTCTCTCATCTGAACTCCAATTTAGCCGATTTTTTTTGAATTTGGGTCTTCTTCCACAAGGAATCCAAATTTGCTATTTTTTTCTGAAAATTTTGTACATAAATTTTCAGATCTGCTCTCCAAACTCTCAGCCCAAAACTCAAAACTTTGAAATCCCCTCTCAGTATTGTTCTCTCCTTTGATCACCTTTGCTCCGATACCATGTAGATTTTTCTACAAATTAGCTGCTAAGATACCATGTAGAACTTTTTCTACAAAACCTCGCTCTAATACCATGTAGAAAATTCCCACCTGTAGATCACTTGATAATGCAATAGACTAAAGCAAAATACTTTATCTACTTCTACAACCAATTTAGCGGAAGCTTAGTCAAACATGAGCAACATCAATAAGAACACATATAACTGATAAGAAGGAATCAATCACACATAACATAGAAGATATAACCCGAGGAAAGCCTTGGCCTAAAACCCCACTCTCTGTATTATCATACATAAGATATATACAAAGCCTTAGCTCTCACACAGCTAGCCAGCTCTCAGTACAATCCTCACAGATGAAGGTGGAAATACATCAGGATTACACAAAGCCTTAGCTCTCACAGCTAGCCAGCTCTCAGTGCAATCCTCCTGGATGCTCACAGGAAATCAAGACTTCTCCTAAGCCTTCTCCTCTGCCCTCCAAGCCTCCTATTTCCTCGCACAGTTTTTCCTGGGTGATCCTCCTGCTGCCAAGTGTAACACTGATCTGTCACACTGATCTCACACCCTGTAAAACTGCACAATCCTCAAGGAACCTTAATCCTTCTGCTTGGATGATTTTCCTTTATAGTAAAAATCCATCCAACTAATAGTACATTGTCCCTCCTCTGATCTCAAATGGGTTTTTCTCTAAACTGACATGCATGAGTTATTTATGAGAGAAGATTCAATTATCTGAAGTGCAGTAGTTACATGCATGCAAGCATTAACTAACTAAACTCACATTAATTTAAACAAACTATTTAAATCAATCTAACTGGACTTGACTCAGTTAACTGAGCCAACTAATTACTACTCAAATTAGAACTCATCCTTATCTCTTTAACTGATGGATAAATTCCTCAATTAATAGATGAACTATTGCATGTCCTCACATAGACTTCATGTTTGATTTTTCACAACTAATTAACTCATGGAGAATTAATTAATTTATTTTCAAACAGCTGTTAAGTTCAAATTCGAATTTTACTTCCTATGTTTAGTCCAGGGACTGACTAAAATATGAATCCATCCTGAACTGCTAAAAATAGCAATTCTATTTTTAACACTTCCATTTTTCATTCCCTATTGCCCAATCCAGCACTGGTACCCAAACTGCTATTTTAGCAGTGTTATTTTTAGCACTTCTATTTTTAGCATTTCTTGTTGCCATTTTTCATCAAGAGATAGACCTATCACATATCAGGACTAAATCTGAAGGATCTACTTTGTTTGAAGATGAGGGAGGTTTTCCCATATCGTAGGCAGCTTGAGTAACTACAACAGATGGTAAAGGAGATACAGGAACTACTTTTAACTCTCTTAATAGAATTTTTTGTTGTTGCTTGAGTTTAGTGAGTTCGTGTAATGAAATGTTTTCTCTTGTCTTTTTCATATCTTCGACTATGTTATATTCCACTGTATCCGAAATTATCAATGTTTTGGAAGCATTTGGAGGATCTAGTGGAATAGGATCAATTTGACTAGTCTTAGACTTCTTACTTACTGTTTTCTCCTTTACAGGAGTAGCAATTTTCTGTTTCTGATTTGTTATAGACATATCAGGAGAGTTTTTACTTCTTGTAGTTACTAGCATAGCTTGTGCTTCTTCTTCAGTTGGCAGAATGAAATCCCACATTCCATTTAATTCAACTTCTTCTTCCATTTTGGCTTCCTCTTTGGCTGGTGATTCTTATTCTGTCTCTTGATCAAATTCAGCATTTGAAATAATATTTGGTGGTTGTGATGCAAAAGAAGGGTTTCGTTTAAATGAGTGAAAAGATTTCTTGGGAGTAGAGGATTTTGCGACCTTCTTCTTGATTTCAACCATTTCATTAATCATGGTTTTTAACACTTTCTGAAGGCCTTCAAGATCGAAAGGGTCCTTTGAAGTGTTCTTTTTCGAATCATCCTTAAATGTTACTTTCTTTGACTTCCTTTCATCTGTCTATGATCTTTTTTCTAAAGCTATAATTCTTCTTTCTACAGACATGGCTTCTTTCATGTTTTCAACAAGGGTAGCCTTATTGGCTCTATCTACAAAAATTGCAATATTAGAAGGAAGGGAGGATATGTACCATTCTATTTGTACATCTACTGTAGGTTTTGAGGTAGCTGGGATTTTGTTTAGTAACTTGTTAAATCTGGAGTTGAATTCTTTGATCCTTTCATCTAAATTTTCTTTTAAGTTAGAAAGATCATTGATTAATGATGATATGGTCCTGTCATCGCCAAATTTTGCAAGAAACACTTCTTGAAAAGTATCCCAGTCTCTTCTTAAACCTACTGGAAGGGAAAAATACCAAGACTCAGCAAATCCTTAGAAGTTATAAGGAAACAATTTGATTACAACATCTTCATGTGCAACTCCATTAAGATTCATGGCTAACATACTTTTATTAGATGTTCTTCAGCTGGAAGACCATCATCAGGATTGTACTTAGGTATCCATTTTTCTGGGTTTGCTAGGAGGGAATTTGGATTAGTAACCAGAACAGCACCAGCATTTGTCCAAGGTTAAGTGATTTGATTGTCCATAGCTTGAGTCGAAGACTGAGAAGATGGGAAGGCCGGTCTAGAAGTAGGTATAGATGGCGAAGAACTTACTACTGGGTTAGTACTACTAGTAGCAGTACTAATTGGAGAAGTGGATAGTTGAGAAGAAGTGGATTGAGTAGAAATAGATGGAGAAGTGAATGGATGGAAGGGTGATGTGATCTCGTTGGTATCCAATTCAGATCTTGATGTAATAACTTTCCCACGTCGTGGAGGGACGGGAAACTCAAAAGGAGTTACTCCAAGATTTTCATTTTGAAATCTAGTTAATACACCAGTTTCTCATAATAAGGAAGTAACACTTTCTTTAGAAGCTTTGGGCCTCTCTGGTTTCTCGACAGAAATGGATATCTGTTCCAATTTTTGTATCAAAGAATGGACTTCGGGAGACTCAGGAGTGTAATCTGGAGAAGGTGGTTGTCTTACTACTTCAGGAGACGAGGGAGATGTTTCTACAACTTCATATTTCTGATCCGGATATTTTGAATGAGATCTATAAGGCCTAGAATTTGTGGAGGGGTTTTGACTCTTATGAATGTTTTTCTATTGATCTTTAGATGTATATGCCATTCATACTCAGATGCCCTCCTTCTAGCACCAAAATGTTGAGGCCTCAAATTTATGCTGCTCCAACATGGGGGATAACCACCCTATTCGGACCTTAAGACAACTCCTTTTCCATTTAAAGTGGTGGCTCCGACTGGGGATAATGGGACCAATTTCCCAGTATGGGTTTTAAAATGAGAGTGGGTGGTTTACGAGTGATTGAAATAGAATAATGATAACTTAAATGACCTATTATATCATGCAAATCTCTAGCTAACTTAATCTAATATAAACCCGGGTATTTCTGTATAATATGAGATCTACAAAGATATCTGATTGACATGTGATAATAAAGATCAATCATGTATAAAACAGAGACAATAACGTCTAAAGATAATTTTTTTGACTAAATAGTTAGTCAAAGAAATGTATAAACTATATCGCATATGTGATGATTTATATATGAAAATAAACAATCTCAGCTAGGCATCATACAATAGTGCAATTAATGCTTAACAGAAAGAACATATCTCATATACAATTCATGAAAATGAAGTGTTTTCACTAATTAAACAAAAACAAGACTAATCATACAAGATAGAAGTACCATATATGTGAAGTTCTTCTCATTTGACTAATGACATAGATCAACTCCTTTCTTCAGATTAAAATATCTTCCGATTAAAATATCTTCCAAGTATACAAAAGTGCAACAACAAAGGAAAGTAGTCTAATATTTAAAAGAAATGATCATGTTCCATAATTTCACTAAAGCATTCACAAACTTACAATAGTGCATTCTTTTCAAATGTTTTCGATAAAATTTTGGACCCTTCTCTAAATGCATAAGAAGGGTATAAATACTATTCTAACTAATGTTCAAAAATAGATTATACAAAAATTTGAGGAGGTTTCAAACAACCTTCCTCCTAACTAGTTAACTAACTATAAAAATAAAAAGTGACTTGATGAGAATAGGCTATGATGATGATTTGTTGTCTGCCATCTTATCTTTCAACTCGCATATATCAGTCATCCATTTGTCTTGAGGAGGGCCCCAAACTGTGTTCTGACCTGTCCTGTGAAAATTGCATATGTGAAAGGTGGCAGCATCTGCTGAGTTGAATGGAGTGAGCAGTTTAGGGTCATGATTTGACTGTGTGGGTTGACGAGTTATTGCCAATACGACTCCCAATCAATCTTTGCTAATTTTGTGATTACTTCCCTTTGAGTTTCCGCTCTTTCCTTCCATCTGTTATGCAAGTCATTTAGATCGGGCAGTTCTTTCGGGTTTCCTTCCTTCACCAGGTTGGTGGAAAACAAAGTGTGGTTTACCACCTTTACTATGTTCTTTGACACCCCGGTCGCTCTTGCCACTGCTAGTTTGGCTTGTTTGATCCTTGCATCCCAATCTGTGAAAAGAATGTCCTTGTGTGTCTCCTCGATCTCAGGCAGATTAGATTTCCTTCCCTCTTCTGTTTCTTGCCATTTGATGAACTCTAATATTCTTGTGTTTAGATCAGTAAACTCAGTTCTCTGGTCAATCGCTTTATCTGTTAGCTGGTCACTAGTGATCAGATAAGGAGCGATATGTGACATATTTTGGCAAAATTGTTCTTGTTGTTTTAATAAGAGAGAATTTAGCTCTAGCACCTCTTTGATGAATTCCTCGACAGTAGGAACATCCTTATATCTTTCCATGGCTTGCTGCAAGTCTTGGAGTTGCATGTTTTTGGCCGATATGTCTGCTTCATGGCTTATCTTCAGCACCTCCATGCTTTGTTGCAATTGGGCCAGCTGCTCAGCAGCCTGCCTGTTCACACTTGCCTTCTCTGTTTTGAGCTGTTGCTCGAGCTGTGCAATATTCTCTTCCTTTTCCTTCAACAAAACAGATATCTCGGTAGCTTTGTCCATGGTGGTAGTTTCATATTCTCCTATATATTGTTACAATATAGTCAACTTTTTATCTGGGGTGGAAGGGATGTCTTTCCAAACTATGTCCATTGTCTCATTCCCAGGTGGGAGCTCAAATGTTTCTATCATTCTCCTTTTCCTCTGTCTCCTTACTACAGCCTTGTGCAGTCAGCTGTAGAACACATCAAGAGGAGGGATTTTAGTCACCTTTAAGACAATTTCGGATGTAGGTAGAGCGGGAATGATTTCAGTCTGCTGATACATCGTCGCTTGCGCATCCATCGGTTCAAACTCTATGTTTTTTGAACATGCAGAGAAGTTTGTTTCTCCATAGTGTCCTAGGCATCTGTTGTCTTGGGAGTGTCTTGTAGTTTCTTATTGAATTGATCCCACACCTACTCCAAACTGTTGCTTTTGATCTCTGAACCGATATCTTTAGGTGGGGTGCTCATACCCTGCTTTTCAACTGACTTCTTGCTGGATTCTGTTGTATTCTCGGTGTCTTGGGCCTTCCCTATATCTAGTGCTTTCCCTGTATCTACTTGAGACTCTATGCGAGAATCAGGTCCCTCGCTGTTGACAGTCACACTGGGCGTAGGCTTGTCCTCGATTTTTAACAAATGTAGTGGGATTACCTCGAGCCTTTTGTTTCTGAACTCCTGAAAGCTTTCAAAATATTCAAGACTCAGATTTTTCCTTGCCCATTCGAACGATTGTTCGAAGGATTGAGCCGACTGTAAAAGGTCTTCAAAATCATTAGCCTCATGGTTATAAGGCTTGATCTTTACTGTAGTAGTGATGTTATATGTTATCTTGTCTGGATCAAATTGCCTTTTGGGAAAAGTATGGAGCCTGAGGCTTTCCAGGCTTACTGACTCCTTTATTGCATGGTTAAAATTTTCTAATGAAAAGGAACCACACCTAATAGGAAAAGATGGCCATAATAACTTCTTTCTTTCTTTCAGAACTTTGGTCAAGCCTTTTCCCACGGTCTGGTGAGCTATTTATCTTGCTAACAATTTATCAGGGACATACAAAGGGAGGACATGTGGGTTTGTTGTACTACCAAAAACCCTGATGTATGTGAACCATCCTTCAAAAAAATATTTTACAACTGAAAGAAGGTCTGTAGCGGCTTCTTGGGAAAACCTAGGGTCTTTCTTATGAAAATTAATTGATGTAATGGAAAAATAATAGCATGACATATTTTATAAAAATGGGGTATATAATGAGATTCCAAAATTTGTTTATGGCTGAGATGGATAGGGTAGGAGTCCTGCAAGGTCCATTTCCAACCCATGATTGGAAATTTAGTGCAGAAATATACGTCATCCATAATGTAGGCACTAAAATAGAATGGAGGGAGGTTCTCTGGAGAGGAGATTCTCTTATGTTGATATTCGGTGATGACAGTGGCTAGGTTATCAGATATGATGGTGGCCCAATTCATAATGTGGGAATTGACACAGGCATCAATCAAAGGAATCCATTCTATGGAAAACTTAGCATTATTAGGTAACTCGTATAGTCTACATAACATAGCAGCTACATAGTTGTAGGGGTTTTCCAAAGAGGCTACAAGATACATACCCGTTTTATCAAATTTGAACTTGTTCTCTAGTACCCTCCAACCCTAGATTATCTTGAAAGGTTCTCTGTTCTTCTTCCCGAAGTTGGCCATGTATGATTTATCATATATGTCTTGAGGGTCAGGTATATGGTACATTTGCTTCAGGTCTTTCGCTTTGAATGACCCCATGAGTTCCATTCTCGAGTTCCTGAATTTTCTATCTTCAATAGTGAGGTTTTCCACCACCCACCTAATCATATCAGTGTATGGGAGGATTTTTTCTCTCGCTCCTATTCTATGAAGGAAAGAACAGGCAGCATCCTTGAATTGGAGTCCCGAAGGTTTTATTGAGTCAGTCGTCACTTTTGTGACAGTAATCTTGGGACGCTCATCCTCAAGCCTATTGTATATGACCCCCATCAGCGCTACAAACTGTATCAAAGAATATAGGAGACACTTCTAATAGCTTGGACTTTGTAATGCTTTTCTTTTTATGTTTCTGCATCACCTTCCGCAATGACATATCTTTTGTAGCTTGCTTGAAATGGACGAGATATATCAATGAAAACGATATTGGGAAATTAAGGCTGAAAGCTTTGTGAAATGACTTTGAATTGTGGGAGGATTTCAAATGAGATACTCAACATTAACTAGCCATAACATGGAAAATCGTTACCTCTCCTTGGGCCACTAAACATTAATTACCCTATCAAAACATTCATTATTATATTAAAACACAGTTACTTCCCACGCTTGCTACTTTATTCATGCATCGCAGTTTTTAAAACGATGTTATATGGCGTTGCCCTCTTATAATGCGAAATGCGATTGCGAATATCGCAATATCACATTTCACAAATTGTTAACGGATGACATAGTGGCACATCTTATTTACTTGTGACTCCTGCGAAATGTGATTGTGAATTCTTAAGGCGTTTTGATCGGTATGTCGCAGCGGGAGGTTTGATCGCATATCGCAATTTCTTTAAGGTGTTTATGATCATCACATGGGAAAAATGTGATTTGCGATTTGCAATGAGGATCCTAAACTTGGGTTGTTCTAAGAGTTTTCAAGGCAATTTCTTAGAGTTAGGATTTATTTTTTAAAGACTAAAAATTTAAAAAGGGTCCCCATTTATATGTCTAATATTAGCTATTACTATATATAAATGGGGGGGTTGTTTCATAGTACAACACTATGCAACTAAAAATATTTGCAGATTGCAAGAAAACAGGTTTTAGCTTCATGCCCTCTCTTGTTTTCACCATCAAATGTTGGTGGCTTAATCTTCATAATATCACCATGAAAGTTATCCAACTCATTTCATATTCTTTGATGTCTAATAGGGGATGCTTCTAGGCTTCCCCTTGACTCTTAAGATGTGTAAAACTCCCTAGATGAATGGGTAGTTGATTAGTGTTGTCTTAGAATTCTACTAGCACTTCTTAATTGTATGTATTCTCTATAGTTATTCCTCCTTGAATGAGGTATGCCTTCTTCCTTATGTCATGAACTTGATCCATTCACCGTCTTTGTAATTGATATGCTTTGAAACAAGTGGATGTTTATTTGATTTTTTTCCTCCTATGTTCTTATTATTCTCTCATTGTTAACTCTATAACAATACACTTCCATATTTAAGCTCTTCATACTCTATACCGACTTTGTTTGTGGCACCCTACTTCTATGCACATTAGAATCTGCTTCCTCATTAATATAAATTAACGTTTAGGCCTTTACCTTCTCCTTCGGAAATAGAGGCTCTTATTGCATCTTCTATTTTTATGATCCTCAATTTTTTAGCTTGGTTTGTTATGTTGTACCCCTAATTCTGCAAAATGTATAAGAAGTTCTTGTTGCTAGAAGTTTCCCTTACTGTAAAAATTTTCATTAGTTAGGCTACAATACATTTTCCATATCAATTCATGATTAATATACTTATCCTAAACTAGATTCTAATATTTTCTATCCATTCCTCTTGAAAAAGTTTCCAATGACTATACTCATACCTCATTTTTCTCTCCAAGCTAACAGTTATAGCCTTAAGAAGTTGTAATTTCTTCTTAATTGTGCCAATTTTTTCCATGAAATTATTCTTGGAGACTAAATTTTGTCACCTATAGATGTGTATATGTTAGGAACCAAAAAAAATTGATATCAGGCACATAAAATATTAAATATTGTAAGTACACGTCAAATTTTAAATTCCAAATACAATGATGCAATCAAATTTTATAGAAACTTTTGTCAATTTATCCACCACCACCGTTATTTAATCATGTTTCCTTGCTTACTAGGCAACTTGGTCATAAAGTCAATGGTTACCACTTCAAATTTCCACTTTGGAATCGACAATGATTGTAGAAAACCTATTGGATGTCTACGCTTAGGATTCACTCTTTGATATTTGATACACCTAGAAATCAATTACATCCTTTTTCATCCATGGAAAATAATATTGCCTTCTTATTATTGCAAGTGTTTTTTGGTAACTAGAATGTCCTACATATGGAACATTATGCATTTCCTTTAACACTAGCTTCCTCAATTCTTCAAATTTAGTAACATACATTGTATTTCTATGCATACACATTTAATATTCCTTTAGTTTATACTCATTAAACTTATGTTATACATCTTCCTATTGTAATCCCTCTTTTACATATAGATAATTCTAGTCTATAGCAATATCTTCTAAAATTCTACCCTTTAAATATGATGTGTGCACACTAATGGTTGTAGAATCCATGAAACCTACTCTTTTATTGAGTGCATCATCCACTTTATTCTCTTTCCCTTTTATATTCTTGATATCATAGTCATATTCACTTAAAAACATTAGCCATATTATTTGTCTAGAATTTACAATTAATTACTCAAATAAACATTTTAGACCAATATGGGTTGTCTTCAATTCAAATTTCTTCCCCATTAAGTAATGCCTCCACATATTTGATGCATGTTCTATGACTATAAGCTCCAAGTTATGTGTGGCGTAATTTATCTTGCGCTCTTTAAGCTTTATGAACTCATACTAAGTCTTTCTTTGCATATATTTGTGCACACCACAAAATCTTCATTTTGATCCACAATATTCAAAATAGATTCACTAGCCAGTAATTCCTTCAATAGCTAAAAAAAATCTTCTCAGTATTTTCCATTCAAACTGAGTTCCCTTCTTTTGTAAAGAAGTGATGGAGTGAGCAATCCTCGAAAATCCTTAAATGAGTCTCTTGTAATGTCCAACTAATCCCATAAAAGATATAACTTTTGAAATATTCTTTGTTGTGGACCATCCTCTAATGGCTTCAATCTGATCCACTACCATTCCTTCCTCTAAAATGATGTGTCAAAAATAGTGAATTCACTCTCAATAAAAAAAGAACTTGATTAACTTGGCATGTAGTTGATGTTCCCTTAACATTTTCAACACCAACCTAAAGTGATGTTCATGTTATTCCTATGACCAAGATAAGTATGTCATCCAAGAACATAATCACACAATTATCCAAATATCTTCTAATTACTTCATTCATTAAGAAAATAAAGATAATTAGTGCATCATTCAGTCCAAATTATACCACTACAAATTCATAGTGCCCATAACTTGTTTTAAAATTTGTCGTAGGTTTTCTTCCTTGATTCTCCCTTGGTGATATCTTGATCTTAGGTCTATCTTTGAGAATATTTTTTCTTTTTCCAATTGATTAAATATATCATAAATTATGGGTAGAGTGTATTTATTTTTCACTTTTGATTTATTCATTTGTATAAAGTAAATATACAACCTTAATTTTTTCTATCCTTCTTTTCAAAAAGAGAATTGATGCTCCACATGGTGAGACACTTGGGTATATGTATTTTTTCTTGAACAGTTCAGTTGCATTTGTAATTATTTTAATTCTTTAGCTCTCAATCTATAAGGACTCTTTAATACTAGGGAAACACTAAGAAGTATCTCAATAGAAAATTCCATATCCATCTTTGGAAAAAATCTTAATATTTCCTCAAATACATCCTCAAGCTCTTCCAACATTGGAAAATCTTCAAGTCTTAGCACTTTGGTCTTTCCTAGTTCTTAGACATGAGTTGCATATAATCGACATCATTTCCTAAACAATTCTTCAACTAAGGGTAAAATCTCCATTATAGAAATGAGTCATGGAATTCCTTGCATAATGTTATATTTTCCTTCTTCATCAAGACAAGTGAAGGTCTTGTTATGGAAATCTAGGACATCATGATGTTTTTCCAATCAGTCCATTCCAATTACGATATCATAATACCCCATAGGTATGACATGTAATTTGAAATTTTTATTCACTCCATTGAGGTCTATTTGACATTCTCTTTGATCCTTCTTTTTGTCACAATGGCTAGCTGAACCACCCATGATCTTTCAAGCTTACTTTTCATCAAACAAAATGTATCCACTAATATAAGATCAATGTAGCAATGGATTGAGCCTAAGTCAATTAAACTAGAAACATATGTATTTGTAATCTTACCTTACATTTTAATAATATGGGATTGATGTTCCTCATTTTGACCCTCCAAGACTACATATATCCTTAAAATATTTTTGCCCATGTCTTCCACTATGGTAGCCTCTTTATCATTTTGTTGAGTCCTCATTTTATCAGCTCTATGAGAACACTCATTGTATGTGTTATTTCCTTTACATACACAACATTTGAATGGTGGTCATCCCATTTTTCCCAAGGAATTTGTAATTTTTGAATTAGAATCATCCTAAGTAAGCTAATTTTGTTGATGTCTTTCAGGATTGTTCTTATTAAATGAATGTTTGAATCCCTTCTTTCTCTAATGAGACTACTCCTTATTATATTCCAAGACTTATAATAAACATTTGTATCGTTTCTTTGCTTATACAAGTACTTGTCCTTCCTAATGATCTCTTCCAAAGTATCAGATTCATCAAACTAAATTTTATCTTGTAAAGAGATGACAATCCACTTAAAGATCTCTATATTTTCACCTTCTCCTCCTTGATAAAGCCAACATTCCTTAATGCTGGAAAATACTGAATGGATGCCCCAACACCCAATGAGCTACAACTCACCCTAGTACCACCCTACCACCCTAAAGTTTTCATAGGCTTGAACCTGTTGGTGACTTCATGCACTAGCCTAGCACCACCCTACCACCCTATAGAAGAATAAAAGAAGAATGGACTCCTGTACCAGGGAAAATGGTCCACTTTACAATGATATAGAATGATGTAGAAGAAGACGAAAAACTAGACCATAACCCCAACTATGAAATAACCACCTAATGATGATCCTAGACCTCCCGACACTGCATCTTCAACTCTTAGCAGATAGACACTTGTAAAAATTTTACAAAGATGCTTTTACAATGACTCTGTACAATGATAATTTTACAATGTCTGTATGCAGTGCTGCCCACTTGAAGACTTCATGTGGTGAACTTCTTGCTGTTGTTCTACACCTTGATTGCTGCTCTTGTCATGCCACCCTTTCTCATTCTTTAGAACATTAGATTATGCATTGAGTCTTCTCTTGATGAATATATAATACCTGCAAAAGGTCTTCAAGGAAATACCCATGACATGATAATAGCAAAACTTACCTCATCCTGCAGAGCATATGTCAATGCTAAACAAAAAAAACAAATTAGAATACAAAGAACCTAATGCAATTAAGAGATGAACATGCATATATAGAAGATAATTACCTATAGCTTACCTTTGCTGCACCTTGCTCTTTGCTTCCCTAGAAAGTCTGGTCCTTTGCACCCCTTGACAACACTTGATCTAGTTTTTCTTGAATTCTAGGAGCACGATATTTAACCTGATGTATCTCTATGATTTCAGATCCCCAACATGTGATCTTTAGGTCTGACCCGATTTGGACTCTTCAAGACAAATTTATGCCCAATCTCTCACAATGACATAATTATGGACTAGTTTAGTAGAGAGAACTTGTACGATGTGCCACGTGTCACTTTTTCCTCCGGCTCTGAAATTGATACACAGAAAACTACAGTCCGTGCACTATCCACCACTATTTACATAATTCCAATCCTCTTCTCAGAGAGAGATTTATGAAAATTTTCCCAATGTCACTTCTTTGAGATGAAATTCGGAAGCCTGCAAAAACCCTAACTTCCACATATCATAGCACCAAAACTTTAGCGAACCAAGATCTGAAATTCGGTCACGACATTCATCCGAATTTCGAATCAAATGGGTTTTAATTTCAGAATCGAAGACTTTGCAGAAATGAACTTATAGCGAAAATTCCACGATCACTTCCTTTGGAGGATATATGAGATTTCTTTTTATAGAGTTGAGAGGGGCTTCTATAGAGAATGTTGGAGGGATTTTAGGATCTTAAAAAATTATTAATTATTGACTATTCAATGACCAAAACCAATTATGAGTGTCATGCCACTACCCCATAAGGTTTTAGCCCACTAACTGGGGTTACTAACTTCAAACATGAATATCTCTCAAACCATGAAGAATTACTTGGCGTGCCATATATCAACGGAAACATCTCAGCGAGTAGAATCTATCAAGAAGATCCTTCACTCAAAATAGAGTAATTTTTCAAGTCAAAATTCCCTTGCAAGATCAGGGTAGCCCCTGGTGCTGCTTGGGTTGACATCAATGACAACCTCAGATCATCTTTAGATAAACAATCTCCCCCTTTGGCATTGATGGCAAAACAAGTACTCCACCTATAATTAGGGCACCTCTTCCTACTGCCTTCTCTCCCCCTTTAACATCAATGGCAAAGGGTAACTCCCCCTAACACACAACCATCCTACAAACCTGTATACGCTTCCACTCCCCCTTTATTTTCTGAATAAGGAAAATCTAATGAGAACTTGGGAGAATCCCAAGTTTCTGGCGAAGATATTCAAATGCTTCACGAGGTAAAGGTTTAGTGAAGATATCAGTGATTTGTTCTTTTGTACCAACATATTCAAGTTTGATATTCTTTTCAGCGACTTGTTCTCTAACAAAATGATATTTTATCAGAATGTGTTTTGTTTTTGAATGCATGATAGGATTCTTGGAGATGCTGATGGAACTGGTGTTATCACAGAAGATGGGAATAGGCTCACTGAATTTTACTTGAAGATCTTGCAAAGTTTGTTTCATCCAAAGGACTTGAGTACAACAAGCTATCGCTACAATGTATTTTTCTTCCACTGTAGATAATGAGATTGAGGTTTTCTTTTTGCTCAACCATGATACGAGACAACCACCTAGATAGAATGTTGCTCCACTAGTACTCTTACGATCATCAATGCTTCCTACCCAATCTACATTTCTAAAGGCTTGAATAATGAGATTGTTGCCCTTGAGATACCACAAGCCATATTCTGTTTTGCCCTTTAGATATCGAAGAATTCTTTTGACGACAATAATATGTGATTATTTTGGTGCTGCATGGAATCTTTCTACTTGTCCAACTACTTGCATAACATTTGGTCAGGAGGTTGTTACATATAGAAGACTACCAATCATAGATTTGTACAACCTCTGATCCACATCCTTAGATGAGTCATCTATGCTCAATTTTCAACTTGTTACCATCAGAGTAAGGACAGGTTTTCAATCTTCCATTTTGAATTTCTTGAGAATTTCCTTGATGTACTTGGCTTTACATATAAATATTCCTTTCTCTTGCTGAGATATTTGAAGCCCTAAGAAGTATGTCAACTCACCAAATAAAGACATCTCAAACTCACTTTGCATCTTTGTAGCAAAGTTCTTACTTAGTCGATCATCATTGCTACCAAATATTATATCATCCACGTATACCTCAACGATTGTTAAATTATCCTTATCTATTTGTACGTAAAGATTGCTATAAGAATCACCTTTCTTGAACCCTTTTTGATGTAGATATCTTTCAAGATGAGCATACCATGCTCTAGGAGCCTGCTTGAGACCATACAGAGCCTTCTTTAACCTACAAACATAGTCTTCTTTTTCTGATAATAGAAAACCTTCAGGTTGTTCGATCTAAACTTCTTCTAATTCTCCATTCAGAAATGCTAACTCAACATCCATTTGGTAGACTTTTATTTTTCTTTAACATGCATAGGCGAGAAACATCCAGAGGGCTTCCATTCTGGCAACTGGTGCAAATGTTTCGTCAAAATCAATTCCTTCCACTTGTGCATAGCCTTTGCAAACCAATCCTACTTTGTTTCTAATAGCCTGTCCATCTTCATTCAATTTGTTCCTGAACACCCATTTAGTCCCAACGACATTTTTATCTTTTGGTCGTGGAACTAATGCCCAGGTGTTATTCTTCTCGATTTGATCCAATTCTTCATTCATAGCTGCTACACAATGTTCATTCTAGTTGGCTTCCTCAAAACTACTAGGCTCAAAGGTTGCTAGAAAAGAAATCTGAGCTTGTTGTGATGAACGAAGCTGACGATGTTTTCTTGTTCCAATTCCATCATTTATGTCACCAATGATTTGATTTGATGGATGGTTCTTTTGAATTCATTCTTTTGTTCTCTTTGGAGGAGCTTCTTGTTGTTGTTCCTGTATATCTTGTTGTTCCTGGTTGACAGTGGCTTCTTGTTCTAGAATTTTCTCTGTACCTTTTTCAGCCTCTGTCTCAAGTTTCAAAGATTCTAGATCCTCATCGTTATTCATTAGAACACTATCTTCGTCAAATGTAACATTTATGCTCTCCACTATCTTCTTTCGTCTTAGATTATAGTATTTATAGGCCTTTCTTTTGCATGAGTAACCAACGAAGATAACTTCATCAACATGCGATTCAAACTTACCCAACTTTTTATCTTCTCTTCTGATATAACATTTGCTTCCGAAGATTCTGAAATATTTTACATTAGCCAATTTTCCTTTCCATAATTCATATGGGGTCTTATTGCAATTATTTCTGAGAAGACTTTTATTGATAATGAAGACTATCGTATCAATTGCTTGAACCCAGAATTTTTCATCCAATTTTGAGTCCTTCAACATTGTTCTACCCATTTCCTGTATGGTTCTATTCTTTCTTTCAGCAACTCCATTTTGTTGAGGTGTTCGTGCTGTTGAAAATTGTCTTTTTATTCCATTTTCGTCACAGTATTGCTAAAATAATTTGGAAGTGAATTCTCTGCCATTATCTGATCTTAGACACTTTATTTTTAAATCAGTTTCATTTTCGACCAACTCCTTGTAGATCTTAAAGCACTCAAATGCTTCAGATTGTTTCTATAGGAAACTGACAACTGTCATCCTGGTATAGTCATCTATCATTAACATGAAATATAATTCTCTATCTTAGCCTTTCGGTCGCATAGGACCACATAGATTAGTATGTATCAATTCCAATGGATGTGATGCAAAGTGTTATTTTGTTTTAAATATGAATTTTGTCTACTTGCCGTGCCGACAGGGCTCATAGAGTGTGTTGGAAGGTTTTGAGATTTTCGGCATTTCTCGTACTGCTTCCTTTTTTCTTATCCTAACAAGATTTTCAAAGTTTATGTGACCCATTCATTTTTTCCATAACCAGCTTTCATCTTCTTTATCTAGTAGACATGCTTTAGTTGCTTCATCCAAAACATATATGTCGTTTGGAGCTCGACTTGTTGTAGCCACAATTTTACCATAAATTCCTTTCTTGATTTGACATTTTGTGGAGTTGAATAACATTGTGTGTCCTTGATCACACATTTGTCCAACACTGAGCAGATTGTGATTCATGTTTTCAACCAATAGAATATTCTTGGATAGAGCATATTTGCTTTTGAGACTGATGGTACCTGATCCTATAACATTTGAAGATCCATCATTTCCAAAGGACACGGTTCCATCCTTCTTCTCTTTTAGAGATATAAATTTCTTTCTATATCTAGTCATATGCATTGAGCGACCACTATCAACATACCAAGCATATTTGTTGTTTTGAGCCTTGAGAGAGAGAGCACAATTATCAGTGTTCTTCTTCTTCCATGCTCATTCGTTCTATGGCTTCGAATATTCTTCTAGAGGATTTTCAAGTCTGCAGTCTCTGGCTGTGTGTCCAAAGTTTCGACATTTGTAACATTCAATATTACTTCTTAAATGTTCAAATCTATTGACATTTCTTTGAGCCCTAGGAGGTTCATATTTAACAGATCTCCTGGAATTTTATTGGTTCCTAGGGTACGTGTGACATTCTATAGCTTTATGACCAAATTTTCCACATGAATAACAATAGCCATGAAAAATATGTTGGCACTTGGATGGAAATCTTCGTCGAGGAATTGTCTTCCAAGGCTGTTCTTGCGAATCTTGTTCAATGAAGTCTACATGCATGTCAGATCTCATAAGTTCATTGTATTTTTTTGTAGAAGGTCCTACTTTTTATTCTTTGTAACCGAGGCCAGTTCTATCATTATAATATCGTTTATTGTTGATGAGATCTTCTAACACCCTTGAGTTGTTGGCATAGTTTTGGACAGTTTTTCCCTTCTTCATTTCCTTACGTAGCAAGACTACTTCGGCTTCTAATGCTTCAGTTTCTTGGTTGCTTTCTTCGAACTTCTTTTGAAGTGACTCTTCAATACATTTGTGTTCTTCAACTTCAATTTTGAGACCTTGAACTTGTTCTTCAAGAGTATTAGAACGGATCTTCTCAGCCTTGAGCTCTTTTATAAGCTTGATTGCCTCCTTAGAAAATTATTCTATGGTCAACCCTTCTTCTTCGTTGTTTGATACCTCTTGTTTATTGTGCTTAGCCATAAACAATACTCTCTCATTGGCTTCTTCTTCATTGTCACTATCTTCATCAGATGATGAGCTATCTTATTTAGAGAGA
The DNA here is from genome assembly GCA_031772625.1 of Pinus tabuliformis. Classification (NCBI taxonomy): domain Eukaryota; kingdom Viridiplantae; phylum Streptophyta; class Pinopsida; order Pinales; family Pinaceae; genus Pinus; species Pinus tabuliformis. The sequence goes on from CM062814.1 coordinate 938,857,230, forward strand.
AAGTTCCTTTTGAATCCTTTCTTCTTTCCTTACTTGTTGAATTTCTTAAAGCCTTTCTTTCCTTTTGAGTTTCCATCACTTCTGTTCAGACATTTTGCTACAAAATTCCCAACCTCACCACAACCGAAACATATCAATGGAAGTTTACCTTTGAATTTTCCCTTACCAATTTTTAGTTTTCTCGTAAAGTAAGCATATTCTCCATCTGAAAAACCTTCTTCATCATCTTCCTTTTCTTCACACTTGTAGGTGTAGGTGCAAGTCTTTGCCTTTGAAGGTTGTTTGTCCTTATTGGTTTTCTTAGATGCAGTGAACACAGTTTCTAGATGTGAAGTACCCTCTTCTTCGTCAAGTCTCATTCATATGCTATGAGAACTCCATGTAGTTCCTCTTTGTTGAGTTTGTCCAGATTTGCATTGTATTCTAAGGCTGATACATTTGGGTTGAATCTTCCTGGTAATGTTCTAAGAATATTTCGTATAATAGTCTTCTCGTCAACAGGCTTTCCCAATCCTTCTAGAGTGTTGGTTATTTCATCAACGTGTTGGAAGTATGCAGCAATGTTGTCATCTTCTTTCATTCTAATTTGCTCAAATTTTGCTCTATAGATTTGAAGGTTTGCTTCTTTGACATCTGAGTCACCTGCATATATATTCTCAAGCTTGACCCATACATTTTTGGCGGTTTTACAACCCAACACCTTATGATAAGAAGATACAATAAGTCGACTGATAATAATATTCTTTGCTTTTGCATCATTTACCAAATTCTTCTTACCTTGTTCATCCGTGGTTGATGTAAAGCCATTTTGAGCAGTGTCCGATACTTTGTAACCTTGTGCCAAGAGATAGACCTCCATTCTTCCTTTCCATAGTACATAATTATTTTCATTGAATAGAGGTACACCATTCTTGGTATGCTCCATGATCTCCTTCCAGTTGTTAAACTGATATTGAAGGAACCAAGCTCTGGTACTAATTATTGGAAAATACTGAGGAGGGGGGGGGAGGGGCAATGAATCAGTATTCCTTAGCAATTAGCACTTTTAAATCTTTTCATATCATTAGTTAATCTTCAATTATCATTAATGTTTATGCAGTAACAACAGTGAATAAAAGAACACATGAGTCACAAAAATTTTAGGTGGAAAACCCCCTCCAGGTCAAAAACCACTGAACTCTTTTCTAATAATTCTTTAATCTCCAACTCCAATTGAAAATAAAGTTCCAACTTCCTAGAACCTAGAAAAGCATTCTTCTCCACCTCCCACTGGATGGACGCTCCAATGCCCAACATTCTTCAATAGTCAACTGAACAGATGCCCCAACACCCAATGAGCTACAACTCACCCTAGCACCACCCTAGCACCCTAAATTTTTCACAGGCTTGAACATGTTGGTGACTTCATGCACCAGCCTAGCACCACCCTACCACCCTATAGAAGAATAAAAGAAGAATGGACTCTCGTACCATGGAAAATGGTCCACTTTACAATGATATAGAATGATGTAGAAGAAGACGACAAACTAGACCATAACCCCAACTATGACACAACCACCTAATGATAATCCTAGACCTCCAGAGACTGCCTTTTCAACTCTTGGCATATAGACACTTGTACAACTTTTACAAAGATGCTTTTACAATGACTCTATACAATGATACTTTTACAATGTCTGTATGCAATGCTGCCCACTTGAAGACTTCATGTGGTGAATTTCTTGTTGTTGTTCTGCACCTTGATTGCTTCTCTTGTCATGCTACCCTTTCTCATTATTCAGAACATTAGATTATGCATTGATTCTTCTCTTGATGAATATATAATACCTGCAAAAAGTCTTCAAGGAAATACCCATGACATGATAATAGCAAAACTTACCTCATCCTGCAGAGCATATGTCAATGCTAAACAAAAACAGCAAATTAGAATACAAAGAACCTAATGCAATTAAGAGATGAACATGCATATATAGAAGATACTTACCTGTATCTTACCTCTACTACATCATTTTTCTACACCTTGCTCTTTTCTGCCCTAGAAAGTCTGGTCCTTTACACCCCTTGAAAACACTTGATCTAGTTTTTCTTGCCTTCTAGGAGCACGATATTTAATTTGATGTATGTCTGTGATTTCAGATCCCCAACATGTGATCCTTGGTCCTATAGAAGCCCTCCATTTCTTCTTTCCAATGCCATAGGTCTGACCCGATTTGGACTCTTCAATACAAAGTTATGCCCAATCTCTCACAATGACCTAATTATGGACTAGTTCAGTAGAGCGAACTTGTATGACGTTCCACGTGTCACTGTTTCCTCCTTTGGATCTGAAATTGATAAAGAGAAAACTACAATCTATGCACTATCTACAACATTTTACATAATTACAATCCTCTTCTCAGAGAGAGAGTTATGATGATTTTCCCATGGTCACTTCTTTGAGATGAAATTCGGAAGCCTGCAAAAACCCTAACTTCCACATATCATATCTCCGAAAGTATAGTGAACCAAGATCTGAAATTTGGTCACGAAATTAATTAGGATTGTGAATCAAATGGGTTTTAATTTTAGAATCTAAGACTTCGCAGAAATGAAGTTATAGAGAAAATTCAACGATCACTTCCTTTGGAAGATATATGAGATTTCTTTTTATAGAGTTGAGAGGGGCTTCTATAGAGAATGTTGGAGGGATTTTAGGAGCTTAAAAAATTATTAATTATTGGATATTCAATGACCAAAACCAATTATGAGTTCCATGCCACAACGCCATAGGGTTTTAGCCCACTAACTGGGCTTACTAACTTCAAACATGTGTTGGCATTATGATACAGGTGATACAAGTATTGTCTTTGATGGCAACTCACTCAGATGATATATCATAGTGCAGCAGGTAAATAGCAAAGATTTAATGATCAGAGAGAGGTATACGCAGGTTCACCTTGACAAAGGAGCGTATACACGTAGGTTAACAGACCAAAAGGTGCATATAACGTACACATGCAGTTTCATAGAAGGAAATGCACGTACATGTTAGAAAACTAAGTTTTGGTCCATAGTATTTTGATCCATGATATTGGTCCAAGGTATCTGGTCCGAAGTACTGACCCCAGGTATTCGGTCCAAGGTATTGGTCCTAAGTGGTTTTGGACCATGGTATTGAAAAAGGCCTAACACTATAAAAGGAGGAGAATATCATTAGGCCAAAGTGTGTGCAAGGATTGAATATCTAATAAATTGAGAGATCTAGTATGCAGGTTATGGGTTCATGATGCTTTGCTTGATCTAAACCAAGGATGCACCTATGTGGATGATAATGGATGATGGATCGGGATCTTAAGGCTTGGAATTTTTTATCATTATGTGGTTTGATCATGGATAGACTAGATTTGAATTACTAACGCGTGTTTATTCTATAAATGTTATGATATGGGTATGATTGATGTCTGGAATAGCTGCAAAGTTATGAGTTAATATTTGCAGATCTATACACAGGTTCGCTTTGGTAAAAGCGCGTATACATGCTGGTTCGATTCATCAGAGTAGCATATACATTATGAAATATGATATCTGAACTTGTAGATGGTTCTGGTGGTTCTTGCAGAGTTCTAGGTTCTGCTCTGTGTTCTGGTAACTGTGTTTTGATGACTGGTCTTCAGTGATCCAGTTGTGGGTGATTCAAAGATTGATTGGTTGATGCAATGGTCGTATTGCAGTGGTGATTTATTTGAGCTTCAATGTTGTTGATGGGTCCAGTACGAAAATTGGATGAAACATGGCCTTCATATTATGGTGTTGTGATCCAGGAGTATCCAGTCTGAAATTTATGAAACGTGGTCCCTAGAAGAAGAGTGGAGGTTGGAGCCTTCAGTAGGCCGATGCCTACGTACTAGTAAACATATTGGCCAGTACAAGAGCCAGGGGGTTGGAGCTCCCTTCCAGTAGTAGCTGGAAAACGAGAGAGGGTTGTAGACTTTTGTAGGCCGGCGCCTACGTACTAGTAAATATATCGGCTAGTACAAGAGCTAGGGGGCTGTAGCTCCCTTCCAGTAGTAGTTGGAAAACGAGAGAAGGTTGTAGCCTTCTGCAAGTGGGTGCCTGCGTACTAGTATGAGTCTGCACCAATACAAGATTGTAAACAGGTTTTTCTTATATTAAAGGAAGACAGCAGCATGTGGTTTTTGTCCTGCATTGGGTTTCCACCTTATACCATGGTGTTCATGTGTGTTTCTTATGTGTGATGATCTGTTTTGTTTTACTGCACCTGTTTACTATCTATATGGTTAATGAAGTTCTGATGCACTAACTGAATCACAAGTTTACTGGATATACGCTAGTTGCATTAAACACAGTTGCGTGTATACACAAGTTCCCTTAACTGAAGTAGCGTATATGAATTAGAGTATGAAATGAAAAAGTTATTTATGTTGTAATATTGGTCCACCCCCCCCCCCCCCCCCCCCTCTCAGTATTATTTCCAACAATTGGAATCAGAGCAGGTCCTTTGGTAAAAGCTTGATTGCTTGAAGGAGATCCGTAGAACAATGGAAAAGAAAGTGCATCAGAAGAAGAAGACAACTCAAAGGAATAGCAACAGCTTGTCGTCAAGTGGAAGCAAGTATTCAGATTTTGAATCACCTCAGATTGAAGATGAACAAGCAAATGTAGCATCAGATCAACAAGATCTATTTAACAAAAGGGAGTGTGCCCTCAAAGAAGAAGTTACCATATTAAAAGCTCAGCTGGAGTGTGCCTTCAAAGTACATCAAATGTTGTAGGATGAAGTGATATCATTAAAAAATAAGCAGAATGAAGCAGATAAAGAACAAGAAAATGAGATTCTCAAATTAAGGCAACAAGTGGAAGAAGGAAGAAAGGTTGTAAAAATCTTGAAGAAGCAACATCTAGAAAAGGAAGAGCAATATCAGGTTGAGGTAAATATCTTAAAAGGTAAATTAGAAGAAAAGGATAAATTGTTACGATTTCAAGATAGTACTAAGATTTTGGATGATATTCTTAGTAGTCAAAGCTCTCCTGCCATCAAAACTGGTCTTGGTTTTTATGAATCTGTTGAAGGTGAATCTAGCTCACAGGGTGAGGCAAGGAACTCTAATGCAAAACTTGAAATGCTCAATAAGGAGATAAGAGGTCAACCCCATCATCAACCAAGGAAAGAAATTCTTCAAAGAAAATCTTTTACTCCTAACTATGGAAGTGATCGACGGTTATTTCCTCTGATGAATAATGTTGAATGTTTCATATGTCATAATTTTGGACATGCTGCAACTAGATGCAGTAGTAGAATGGTTCAAGATGGTCACACAGAAAGATCATCACATTCCAGGTACTTTAAGGGATATTGTTTTGCTTGCAATATGTTTGGTCACAAAGCCATTGACTACTACAGAAGGAATATGAAACATGTAAGATGTTATGCATGTAACAAGTTTGGACAGATAGCAAAGGGATGCAGGAGAATATTTTGGGCTCCATACCAAAAGGAGAAAACATCATCACAGTTGAAGATATGGAATAAGAAGGAATTACAGTCAGAAAGATGTGGCATAGCAAAGTATATAGACATGATAGACTCAGAGGGAGCTGAAAGTGTGAAACTTCAGTGTTCTAAATCTCATATGCAGGTTTCATGAAGAGAAGTTACATATATATGCAAGTTAGATGTTGCACAGTCACGTATATGGTGTTCTGAAGAAAAAGCAGCGGGACATACTTAAGAAGTCTGATATGGTTCAGTCACTGATCTACTCTATTTGATGATGGTATGTGTTGGTTGGCACAGGTTCAGGGGGAGCATATGCTTCTAATAATGCATTGTTGCCATTATCTTAGAAGATCTTGATACAGATCCACATAGTTGTTTTGATTCAGGTGACTCCTTTGGATGATGGAAATGTACAGGTTGTTGATCCTGATGTTGTTGATGGTGCAGATCATATGGTGTATGATAGTTGTTGATGACTATCATGGTCTTGTTAGGTATTTAGTCTTTGTTAAAAATGTCATGTATATCTTTTAAAGACCCATGAGTCATATGATGTAATTTGTAACCCCACTATGCATGGGATGGATGATGTAATGTTTCTTGTTTTTGACATGTATAAACAATTGGTATATCCCCACTTGGTTGGGTAGATGAGTCAAAATGGTGTATCCCCACTTGGTTGGGAGATTGATGTATGTATGAGTAATTGGTGATAGGAAGGTCATACTCACTTAGTTGAGTTGTAGGGTCATGTTATTCTTTTGAAAAATATTTTTGCAGACTCTGCATGTGCTCAGGGGAGCATGGATGGTTTAGTACATCTTAGCATGTACAAAGGAGGGGCTTAATCAGAGACTTCAACATGTACTCAGGGAGAGTATGGACAGCATAATGTATATCAAGGGAGAGAATATATTGGTTTTCCCTTTTCCCTTGATGTCAAAAGGGGAGAGTGACTTGGTGTTGTTGTTGCCATCAAGTCCAAAGGGGGAGATTGTTGGCATTATGATACAGGTGATACAAGTATTTTCCTTGATGGCAACTCACTCAGATGACAAATCATAGTGCAGCAGGTCAATGGCAAATATTTAATGATCAGAGAGAGGTATACGCAGGTTCACCTTGACAAAGGAGCGTATACACGCAGGTTAATAGACCAAAAGGTGCATATAACATACACACACAGTTTCACAGAAGGAAATGTGCGTACATGTTGGAAAACTAAGTTTTGTTCCATGGTATTTGGTCCATGGTATTTTGATCCATGCTATTGGTCCAAGGTATCTGGTCTGAAGTATTGACCCCAAGTATTTGGTCCAAGGTATTGGTCCTAAGTGGTTTTGGACCATGGTATTGAGAAAAGCCTAACACTATAAAAGGAGGAGAAGATCATTAGGCCAAAGTGTGTGCAAGGATTGAATATCTGATAAAGTGAGAGATCCAGTATGTAGGTTATGGGTTCATGATGCTTTGCTTGATCTGAACCAAGGATGCACCTATGTGGATGATGATGGATGATGGATCGGGATCTTAAGGCTTGGAATGTTTTATCATTATGTGGTTTGATCATGGATAGACTAGATCTGAATTACTGACGCATGTTTATTCTATAAATGTTATGATCTGGGTATGATTGATGTCTGGAATAGCTGCAAAGTTATGAGTTAATATTTGCAGATATGTACGTGGGTTAGCTTTGGTAAAAGCGTGTATACACGCTATTTCGGTTCATAAGAGTAGCGTATACATTATGAAATATGATATCTGAACTTGCAGATGGTTCTGGTGGTTGTTGTAGAGTTCTAGGTTCTGCTCTGTGTTCTGGTAACTGTGTTTTGATGACTAGTCTTTAGTGATTCAGTTGTGGGTGATTTAGATTGCTGCAGTGATTTATTTGAGCTTCAATGTTGTTGATGGGTCCAGTATGAAAATTGGATGAAACGTGGCCTTCATATTATGGTGTTGTGATCCAGGAGTATCCAATCAAAAAATTTATGAAACATGGTCCCTGGAAGAAGAGTGAAGGTTGGAGCCTTCAGTAGGCTGGCGCCTACATACTGGTAAACATATCAGCCAATAAAAGAGCCAGGGGGTTGGAGCTCCCTTGCAGTAGCAGTTGGAAAACGAGCAGAGGGTTGTAGCCTTCTGTAGGCCGGCACCTACGTACTAGTAAATATATCGGCTAGTACAAGAGCCAGGGGGTTGTAGCTCCCTTCCAGTAGTAGTTGGAAAATGAGAGAAGGTTGTAGCCTTCTGCATGTGGGTGCCTGCGTACTGGTATGAGTCTGCACCAGTACAATATTATAAACAGGTTTTCTTATATTAAAGGAAGACGGCAGCAGGTGGTTATTGTCTCGCTTTGGGTTTCCACCTTATATCATGGTGTTCATGTGTGTTTCTTATGTGTGATGATCTATTCTGTTTTACTGCCCCTATTTACTATTTATATGGTTAATGAAGTTCTGATGCACTAACTGAATCACGAGTTTACTGGATATACGCTAGTTGCATTAAACACAGTTGCGTGTACACGTGAGTTCCCTTAACTGAAGTAGCATATATGAATCAGAGTATGAAATGAAAAAGTTATTGATTTTCTAATACTGATTCACCCCCCCTCTCAATATTATTTCCAACAACATGAATATCTCTCGAATCGTGAATAATTACTTCGCATGCCATATATCAACGGAAACATCTCGATGAGTATAATCTATATAGAATATCCTTGAATCAAAATAGAGTAAGTTGTCAAGTCAAAATTCCCTTGCAAGATCAGGGTAGCCCCTGGTGCTACTTGGGTTGACATCAATGCTAACCTCAGATCATATTTAGATCAACACTTAACAACCCCAAGAACTTTCTTTCATACTCTTCCATGGTCATATTTTCCAACTTTATTTCAAGTAAGTCCCACGTCTTCTTCTCTTAGTAGTGTTCTAAAATATATTGTTGCTAGAAATACTTCTTGAATCTCTTCCAATAAATCATTTTCTCGTCAATTTCCTTGACTTGCTTCAACTATTCCCACCACATAGATGTTTTCCCATGTATATGATAAATGGCAATCTTGGCCTCTAAAGTAGATTAGTTACTATACAACTATAAATATTTTTTTATTCCAAGCAACCAATTTTAGCATCATCTCCTCTCGTGTTTTGACCATCAATTCTTGGTGGTTTAGTGTATTTCTTTGATGTCTGACAAGGACTACTTCTAGATTAATAAATAAAACTTCCTAGTTGAATGATTAGGTGAGTGGTGATGTCTTTGATATTTACTCATAGTCCTTGAGTTCATGGAACCTTTGTAGTTGTTCCTTCATGCTTGAGGTCTACCTTCTTCCTCCTATCTTGAACTTGATCCATTCTTCATTTTTATTTCTAATTGATTCAGGCTTTGGAGAAACTACATGTTTATTTAATTTAGTTCCTCATGTGCTCTTATTATCCTTTCATAATCATCTTTGTAACATTGCACTTCCATATTCAAGCTCCTCATAGTCTCCACTAACTTTGTTGGCTCCGTTCTGCTTCTCTACCAATTATACTATGTTTCCTCATTACCTAAACTGAGGTTTAGGCATTTAGCTTTTCCTTCATGACTCTAGGATCTTTGTGCATATTCCACATTTTTTATCTACAATTCCTAAGGTTGGTTTCTTCTATATACCACTAATTCTGTAAAATCAATAAGAAACCATTGTTGTTAAAAGTTTTTCATATTATAATTTTTCTCATTAATTGGGCTATTATTAATTTCAATTCATGAAGAGTGTAAATACACTAAACTATATTCTAATCATTTGGATGCATTCTCCTTTAAATCAACTAATGACTATACTCATGCCTCGTTTTCCTCTCTTGTCTAAAATTTATATCCTTTGAAAGTAGTTGCTTATTCTTAATTGTGCCTTTTTTTCCTATGCAAATATTCTCAAAGGATAACTTATACCATCTATAGAAAAAATTGTGTTAGGAACTGGAAACAATTTATATTGATTGCAAATGGTACTATAGATTTTGAGTACCCAACAACTTTCAAACTCAAAATCTAATGCTCTAATCAAATTTTGTAGTAACATGGAATTGTCAAATTTACTCTTTTTTACATGTTCTCTAGACTTGGAATTTTTAGCAAAACTACCTATATATCAAATGAAGCATTTCTATAAAAATGTCACTAAGGAAACATTGTTTGGACTGATGAGTAGGTAAAATTTTGAGCAAATATTTTTTTTTCCAGTGTGATCTACATTAACTTATCCTCCTTCAAAGATCTTAAATAACTCCAAAAAGTGTCTCATAATAATGGATTTTTGTTTATTTTTCTGATTCCACTCCAAATGCATTGGAGTCTATCCAAAATCCCAGTAGGGTATCATCATGTCTACTTTTCAAACCCTCCAAAAAAAATCATTATTAATAGAGCCTCTATCAAAAATTTGGGTCATGGCCTTCAAAACATTTTATAGAAAACTTAAGAAAAATTGGCTACTAGACCTTAATGGAAATTTTATATCCCTTGATATTGTAGACTTGATCCCAATAATCCATCCAATTGAAGTTAATATGCTTCTATTATGGCTAAAACAAGTTTTTGCCTCCATGCCTTTTTCTTTTTCTTTCTTCTTTATACAACATCATTCTTTTGACATAACTAGATAATGTGTCATGGTACATAGATATTGATGTGACACTATTGTCCACTTATCTACCCCCTAATTCATCCATGTCATCATCTCCTTTTGGTGAATCAAGAAAAAGTCCTATCGGTGATCACTTAATTCCTTCATCAAAGATTTACATAACTCTTCATCAACAATCAACATATTTTTCTCAATCGACGATCTTGTTGAAATCCTCGATCAATGATTCCACCAAAACGTCTTCATTAGAAATCAGCATAACCCTTCACTGATGGTCATCATTTTTTTCTCATCAATGATCTCACTAAGACTCTCCATTGGTGATTGACATAAACCTTCATTGATGATAAACTAATTTGTCTCCCTTTAGGAATCAATGAAATTCTCTCAGCATGGATTGAAACTTTGCCAAAGGTACAAAGCCACAAAATTTCCTACAAACTTGGCTTATTTGACTTCATTAGTTTCTCATTGATTTATGATAGACAATAGAGGTCTTCTCCAAACATGCCAACAAAACCCTTTCTAGAAGTGTTGATTAACCCTTTTGAGAAGTGTCAATGACCTGCCATGTGTTATATCTTCATCATCATCCATTCTTCCATGTTACCAATGTTACCTTACCATGTGGCTATGCCATGTCACTATTGTATTGCCACACCATTACTATCCATACTACCTTGACTACTCTACCACATCATCATTTGTATGGTTTGGAAACAATGATGCCAAGCATTGAAAAGGAATGCTTCTCGAGGGTCAGCAAAATCCTCATAGTAATGAAGGCATTTATTTTCAAACCTAAAGAATCGATGACATGGAAACATAGTCAACCAATTTGTCGATGCAATGAAAATACCATCATCCCGCTCGATGTAATGAAAAACACCATCAAAAGTTGGCCAAAAGTATCCATCGACATTTTTAGAAAATTTCTCGAGATCATTCTTTGGCCAATTGACCAAAAATCCATCATTAATCTACGAAATGCACCATATTCTCCTCAGTTGTTTACAAAATGTACTAACCTCCTTAAGTGAACTAGTTTTTTCTTCTTCAATGATCTTGGAAAGCTAGTTTTCAGCAGTTTCAATAAAATGTTGAAAAAATTTTAACCATTTCGATCATGAATCCAAACCATCCATTTCAAAATCAAAACTAATCTCCAAAATTGATGAGTTATACATATTTTTTCTTGAAAAAATTACATAAGGTTTCCACGAAATCTCTAGACTAATGTCTGCATGGAAAATTCCAACTCAATACTCACCTATGTCAACACCTCACGATCAATCCACACGCGATTCCATCTAGAAATTGCGGGTTTATCTTCTACTTAAACAACCATCACCCAATTTCAACATAAATTCAACTCTGCAATAATGAATTCAAACAAATATACATTAATCTCTATACATATATGTTCAATGCTAAAACCACAACTAATGCCACAATGTAATTTACCCAACTCCAAGCCAAGTCACATCACTATGAATTTTCTCTCCAAACTAAATGTACCCAAAAAGTTGGGTATATCAAGAACTCACATTCTTGAAGTAATTATCAACCTTTGATATGGTTCACATGAATTCAAGAAACATACAGTGGAAAAAAACTCGTGTGAATATATCAAGAAACATATATTCATAAACAAGAAATGTATTCATCATGCAGTGCAAAAAATTAGAAATACACAATGATAAACAAAAAGAAATAATAGAGTAAGCATAACATGAATCAAATATATAGAGAACATTTATTTTTCTCAAAATATTTCATCAAATAGCTACAAAAGTCAAACGTTCATCTCGGCCATAGCCTTTGCCTCTCCAAAACCCTTAGTAGAAAGTCACCCCAAAGTTGAGCCTATAATCCACAAGGATGGGTTCCTAAGATAACTTTAACCACTCACAAACAATCAAACTTTCATGCTATCATAGTTTATTTAGTCACACAACAACCCAAGTTGTCACGGTTTACTCAACCAACCATGTAACGATCTTAACTTACTAGCTCTTGTTCCCCCTCAAAATACACAATGCAAGGGGAAAAAATCCCCTTTCTTTGCAATGCAGTCCCTTGAGATATTCCATATCCCTATAGGACTCTAGTGCTACTGATTAGGGATACTCAAAGCTGGAAGCTTAAAATATTCTCAGGCATGTACAATTTCCTCAATAATGCCAATGCATCCATGCAATTAAATATCCTCACATGTTGGACAATAATCAATCTTAACACACAACTAACTAGAAATGACTCTCTCCAACAGAACTCCTCTCTCCTAGAAGTAAGAGCAAGGATGAATCAACAAGAATGAATGGGGGATCCCTCTAACTATCCAAAAGAAGGATTAACATATGGATGCTTCGAATGTTCCACATGGAATCCCAAACAAGAAGCTCATGTAACTCATTTTCTCAACTAAAATTCAAATATGAAATCAATAAAATCTGATAAACTTTGGTCTAACCTCTCTAGCGACCCATCTCTCTCATGGAATCACAGCCCCCTATAACTCTTATCCTTGTTTGTGTATAGGCAGTGATGTATTTTTTATAATAATATTTGCAAGCTATGAACTATTCATCCTTTCATCATGCACAAACATACATTATTCATTTGCAAATCAAAACTCGGATACTACACAACAAATAATACACAAACCAATAGTCACAATATAACTTACTAATGTATGAATCAATGAAAAACCAGAATCAATAATATATAGTTCTACTAGCTCACATTTACAATCTAACAATGCTAATATATTACATATATTTATTGTTTTCTTATGCAAATAATAAAGATAAATACAAAATTTTGCTATATAGCATTGCTATACTTATCAAAAAATTTCAAAAAGGTTTAGAACTAAATAATAATATATAATAATATACACACATGTAGATTTAAAATTCTAAAAAATAAAATACATATTTAACATCTTTAATACAAATTTAGCAATGTAATACATATTAAATAATGTGTATGAAGTTTATAAGATAAACCCAATTTGATGTCTCAATAACGCACTTATTAAGTGAGAAAATATGAGAAACTATGTTGATTAACCTCTACATTTCTTGTGCCTTCATATTTATAGATATAGTTTAACACTCAATTGATGCACTTCAAAACTTGATAAACTTTTAATGTAATTTAAGTTTCCTCTATGTTAAATGCAGTGATTTTAGTATTACTCATTATTGGGATAAAGTTGTCAAATTCATAAAACCTTAATGCGGTATTATTTACATTTACCAACTTCAAAATATTTTGGTTTTCTTCTCTCGGTAAATGTTTTTTCTTAACCCTCGCTTTAAATATAATAATCTATTACACTTTCTAACATTGTAATGGATTGATTTTCTATATTCATTTATTTTCATTATTTAACCATTACAATTTAAATTTTCATTTTAAAATTTAGATTTTTTAATTAAACTATTCTTTTTTTAAATTATAGATTTAACCAATAACTTTATATAAATCTATAAAAACAAAATCAGCTTTAACTTCTAATAACAAAACTTACCTTTATATAAACCAATAAAAACAAAACCAACTTTAACCTCTGATAACAAGACTATGTAATTCATAGTCTGAAAGTGGCATGATATTTCCAATCATTTTGATCACTTACACTTTCCTACCTTTTGATATTTCCAATCATTTATAATCTTATGACATATTCTCAATTTAGTGTAAACGGTTTGTGAAGTTGTTGATAGGTTTTCATTTATTATTTAATATCTATTAAGGTTGCTGTAAACGGTTTGTGAAGTTGTCAATAAGTTTTCATTTATTATTTAATATCTATGGTAACACAGGATAATTGAGATGTAATTTTGACTGTGATCAAAGTTTGAAAAAGCATTATGTTGGAATTGACTTGCCCATCCCTACATTTCTCGGGCATTGTGAAAAGTTGGTTTGGCATATAATGAAATTACTTTATTTCTAATAATTTTAACCTTCTGGAAAAAAGGCATGGCCTCTTACCTCCAGAACTTTATGGAGGGTAGCAACTTTCTGCTTACATTGCCCTTGGAACTATAATATATTCTCGATACAAGAGTTGTACTCTCCTTTTTCTTATTAGCTTTGATTTGCTTTCTGGGAAAGCAGTTCTGTCAGGATTTGAAAAAATAAAGGTATCAGTTATGAGTTATTAATGCTATTGTTCTGGTTCCATGGAAAGCAGAGACTTGGGTATATGTATTTTTTTTTTTTCTCTATGTCTTTTTTTGGAAACAATTTTGGTATATTTTTAAATACATTTTCAAGATTTTGCAACACTGGAAATATTCAAGTTTTAGCCTTTTTGTTCTTTCTTGGTTCTTCCACATGAGTTGTATATAATTGACATCATTTCCTAAAACATCTCTTCAACTATAAGGGTAAAATCTCCATTATAGAAATGAGTCTTGGAATTCCTTCCATAATGCTCTACTTTCCTTCTTCATCAAGACAAGTGAAGGTCTAAATCTAGTAAATCATAACACTTTCCCAATCAGTCCATTCCAATTAGAATATCATATGATCCCAATGGTATGACATGTAATTTGGAATTTGTATTCACTCCATTGAGATTTATTTGACATCTAACATTCTCTTTGATCCTTCCTTTGGTCGCAATGGTTAGTTGAACCAATCATGATCTTTCAAGCTTACTTTTCATCAAACGAACTATATCCACTAATATAGGATCAATGTTGTAACGGATTGCACGAAAGTCAATTAAAATAACAACATATGCATTTGTAATCATACCTTACATTTTAATGATATGGGATTGATGTTCTTAATGTTGTTCCTCTAAGGCTATGTATATCCTTGGAATATTTCTACCCATTTCTTCCACTACGATAGCCTCTTGATTATTGTGCAAAGTCCTCATTTTGTCTCCTTTATAAGAACAACCTTTGTACATGTGATTTCCTTTACATCCCTAGCATTTGAATGGTGGTCTTCCCATTTTTCCCAAGGAATCTGCAATTTTGGAATCAAAATTATCCTAAGTAGGCTAATTTGTTGATGCCTTTTACGATTGTTCCTATTAAATTAAGGTTTGAATCCCTTCTTTCTCTGATGAGACTACTCCTTCTTATCTTCCAAGACATCTAATAAATCTTTGTACCCTTGCTTTTCTCATACAAGTACTTGGTCTTCCTGATGATCTCTTCAAAAGTCTTGGATTCATCAAATTGAATTTTATCTTTGTATAAAGATGACAATCCACTTAAAAATATCTAGATTTTCACCTTCTCCTTCTTGATAAAGCCAACATTCCTTGACAACTCCAAGAACTTTCTTTCATACTCTTCCATGGTCATATTTCCTAATTTTAATTCAAATAAGTCCTACATCTTCTACTCATAGGAGTGTTCTGAAAGATATTGTTGCTAGAAATACTTCTTGAATTACTTCAATAAATCATTTTGTCATCAATGTCCTTGACTTGTTTCAACTATTCCCACCACATAGGGGCTTTTCCATGTAGATGATAGATGACAATATTGGCCTCTAAAGTAGATTAGTAACTATGTAACTATAAATATTTTATGATTCCAAGCAACCAAGTTTAGCATCAACTCCTCTCATGTTTTCACCATCAAAGCTTGGTGGTTTAATGTCTTCTTCTTTGATGTCTGACAAGGGCTACTTATGGGCTAATGCATTTTCCTTCCTAGCTCAATGATTAGGTGAGTGGTGATGTCTTTGATCTCTGCTCATAGTTCTTGAGTTCATGTGTCCTTTGTATTTATTCCTTCATGCTTGAGGTCTACCTTCTTCCTCCTATCTTGAACTTGATCCATTCTTCACTTCTCTTTCTAATTGATTTAGGCTTTGGAGCAACTACATGTTTATTTGATTTAGTTCCTTATGTACACTTATTATTCTTGCATAATCAACTTTGTAACTTTGCACTTCCATATTCAAGCTCCTCATAGTTTCTAGAAACTTTGTTGGCTCCACTTCGCTTCTATGCCCATTATACTATGTTTCCTCATTACTTAAACTGGTGTTTATGCCTTTAACTTTTCTTTCATGACTCCTTTGTGCATCTTCCACATTTTTTATCTACAATTCCTAAGGTTAGTTTTTCTATTTTAGCACTATTTATGCAAAATCATTAAGCAACCATTGTTGTTAATTTTTTTTCATATTATAATTTTTTTTATTAATTAGGCTACATGACATTCTTCATTTCAATTCATGAAGAATGTAATTACTCTAAACACATTCTAATCATTTGGATACTTTCTCCTTTAAATCAACTTTCCAATGATTATACTCATGCCTCATTTTTCTCTCCAAACTAAAAGTTACATCCTTTGAAAGTAATTGTTTCTTCTTAATTGTGCCCCCTTTTGTTATGCAATTATTGTAAAAGGATAACTTATACCATCAGGGGAAGAAATTTTTTTAGGAACTATAAAAACTTTAAATTGATTGCAAATGGTATCATAGATTGTGAGTACACAATGATTTTTAGATTCAAAATCTAATGCCCCAATCACATTCTGCAGTAATATGGAATTGTCAAATTTACTCTTTTTACATTTTCTCTATATTTGAATTTTTTAGCAAAACTACCTATATCTCAAATGGAGAATTTCTATAAAAACTTCATTGAGGAGAATTTGTTTGGATTGATGATTAGGTAAAATGTTGAGTAATTATTTTTTCCAGTTTTGTGATCTATAGTCACTTATCCTCCTTCAAAGATCTTAAAAAATTCCACGAAGTGTCTCGGAATAATGGATTTTGCTCTATTTTGTTGTCTCCACTCCAAGTGCATTGAAGCCTATCCAAAAATCCCAGTAGGGTATCATCATGTCTATTTTCAAACTCTCCACAAAAAATTCATTAGTAATAGAGCCTCCATCAAAAAGTTGGGACATAACATTCAAAAGCCACTAATTTTCATTTTACAAAAAAATTAAGAAAATTTATGTAGTGGCCCTTACTGGAACTTTTGTATCCCTTAATATTGTAGACCTAACTCCAAAAATCCATCCTATTTTGGAGTTAATATGCTTCTATTATGGCTAAAACAAGTTTTTGGCTCCACACAATTTTTTCTTTTTTCTTTATACAACATCATCATTTTGAAAAGATAATGTGTCATGGTACATGTATGTTGATGTGACACTAGATTTCACCCATTTTCCCCTTAATTCATCCATGTCATCATCTCCTATTGGTGAATCAGGAAAACTCCTATCAAGGATCACTCGGTTCCTGCATCGGTGATCGACCTAACTCTTCATCAACAATCAATACATTTGTCTCAATCAGTGATCTTGTTGAAATTCTCCATCAATGGTTTCACCAAAAAGTCTTCAATAGAAATCATCTTAACTCGTCATTGATGGTTAGCATGTTTTTCTCCATCAATGTTCTCACTGAGACTCTCCATTGGAGATTGACATAAACTTTCATTGATGATCAACAAATTTGTACCCCTTTAGGAATCAATGAAATTCTCCCATCATGGATTGACGCTTTCCCAAAGGTACAAAACCACAAGATTTCCTACAAATTCCTATTTGACTTCATTAGTTCTCATTGATTATTAATAGGCTTCAAAGGTTTTTTCCAAAAATGACAGTTAAACCCTTTCTAAAAGTGTTTAATAACCCTTTTGAGAAGTCTCAATGATCTTCCATGTGTCATATCTTCATCATCGTCCATGCTTCCATGTCACCATTGTTACCTTACCATGTGGCTATGCCATGTCACTATTATATTTCCACACCATTACTATCCATACTACCTTGTGTACTCTACCACATCATCATTTGTATGGTTTGGAGACAACCATGCCGAGCATTGAAAAGGAATGTGATGAACAAACTAGATTACCCCAGCTGCCAATAACCCAGGACTAATAACACCCCTACCGTCGTATTCACCCAAATCTGGAATATTTCAGGAATTATTTAAAATATGCAGTCAAAAAGAGAGAATATGGATTTACTTTGCCAAATACCATGAGTGGGATTTCTCCCACCTTCCAATTCGTTTCCTCACCTTGTTCAAACCCATAGGCTTCAACTTATCAATTGGTCCAACAAGAATGCCAACGAGAATTTAAAAACCCAAAATGCAACCCTGAAAATTGTTAGTTGTAAGCGTTGCGAAATAGTTTTGTAGTACTAACAAAAATCTTGTAGGCGCTACGAAATGATTTCGTAGTGCTCCAAAAAAAGTTGTATTTGGAATTCAAGGAAGCTAAAACAACCCAACATGATTCCTAATCGATTATCCACGTCCTTAACTTTTTCCTTAACACAATGAGTGATTTCATACACCTTTATTTACCCGGATTCCGAAGCTAACATGAACTATCATTCATGAACAAAACTAACAATTTTTGGACAATATTCAAACATGGTACTCTGTTTTCTTTTAGAGTGCTCTATTCCCTATAAATACCACACAATCACGACTCCAGAATACGGAGAACATTCAGCCATGTGTTTTTAGAACAAGTCATAAAAGAGCCATGAACAATCGCACAATGGTTGGGTCACAATATTCAGATTGTAACTTGCCTCAATAAGTGTAGACTGCCATAAATCGAAACTTCCTTATAGAACTTGGCTCTCTAGATCTCAACTAGAGTTTATGCTGATTTTTTACAGCAAAATCCTTCACCAACTCTTGTTTGAAATATTCACAAGGACACAGGGTTAAACATAGGGATCTCCAACAGGGTTTACGTTGACTGACGTCCATTCCACAGGCATAAAAATCAACCTCTAATAGAATATTGAAGTTATTCAAGCTCCTTTTATTCATGAATTTCATGTCACTCAAAAATCACAATCCTCATGAATTCAATAATTCATATTCCATACCAAAAGAAAACATCACACATAGATTTCTAACTCATTTTATTGGTCATTTACATTTACCCCTAAAACAAACCACTTCATTAATAATAGAGAGACAAAAAATTAAAAACATAGAGGCAAATAAACATGTTTCTCATTAATCAACTCGAATATACATTAAGCCTATCCATATATATAATGTGGGCAAGTGCAACCCAGACCTATCGACCTCTACCTCTTCTCCTAGTGTTGGAGTTTATCATCTCTTTTTCCTTCTCTTTGCTTCTGTTGCACTCTCTCTTCTCAACACTCTTTCTCTTTAAAAAGGAAGCAAACATGGGACAATAAAGAGTCACAAGAGATGATTTGTTTCCCCTTCTCACAAAATAAGGGAAACTGAAATTACATTTACATTAGGAAATATTTCCTCCAACTTATTCTAAAAACAAACTCACTTCCTAATGTAAATATCTACAATTTCTTACAAAAACATTTAAATTTCTCCCAACATCATCATGTGACCATCCCATCACATTGGAAAGCTTCGATCCAATCTTCATCGAATTTTGTGCCCCATCTATGCACCTGCATCAGACTCCCAAGGTACAAAAATTTATGACCTCCTAGTCATATGCATATGGTCTTCTCGTAACAACTTCAACTCGTGAGCTGCAACACGCCTCTGCAGTAACAAGTCTCCACCTTTCTACATGATACCTCACCAAACTTTCTCTTGAGTTTGGTCTTTTCCATATTCTCTTCTCTAGAACCCTTCGAGCACTCCTTGCTCTAGGCTGCTACAAATCTCCTCACCTTCCTCTATTGTCACCTGCACAATGAAACTTAAAAATCTTACCAGATCTTTAATCAACTTGTACCTTCTTCTATTGCTTTTGTTGCGAATTTTAACCTTTACTTGTTGTCAAACTGTTCAAACTTGCCAATACATTTCTCAAAATTTCCTCAGCATCATAGGTTGTCTCTTCATGCAACCAACTATACCTTCCTACTTTCCTTCTATCAATTCAGTCCTTGGCTGAAATTTGTTGTCTTCAGGCTATTGAATACCTTCTCTTGTCACAATATTCATTTAATTCATCCACTATAACAACATCCTCATTAACATCCACACATGTGTTCATCAACCCTAGGTTATTCTTCCATGGTTGCAACTTAACTCCTTGGAGCTTCACCTCCAAATGACAATTTTATCTCTGTCTAAGATTCACCTGTAACAAATTCCATTTTACTTTCTTCCGGAGACTTAATATGTATCTCTGGTCTTTCTCATTTTTCTATAGCAGTCCTCTCATCATCTCTAGTTGTAATTTGATTTCATCTACTTCTCTACCAAGTTTGTCCTTACTTGATATACTATGGCTTCTCTCTGAACCTTTACTATGACTCTCTGTAGTCACAAATCTCCTTCTTACATGAGCTTCTCCCTGCTCATGGTGAGCTACACATAAATCACTGCAATAAGATGACTCCATCAACCCATTTGTAAATACCATGCTAATCTCTTATATGCCTAGTCTTCTCTTGGTTTTTTTCTGACTCCTTCCTCTGGAATCCTCATCTCAGCACTCTCTACTCTTCTGACTTCTGCATGCAATTTATTCACCTTCTTCATCTAATAAATTTGTTGTTCTTCCTCACTTTCTTCCACAAGGTTCCTCGCCATCATCCTTAACTGCAAACATTCATCACAGCTACTTGTAATCATCAATTAATCCACAATGATATGAAAACAAAATACCATTGTATCCTGGTTCAATATTCACTTGAACAAACAACTGCTGCTACATAATTCTTCTTACTATTGTCATCCCTTTGTTGTTGTAGACCTTCCTATTCTTTAAATCAAAATCATTCTTCCTCTTGATTGCTTAGTATCCAACCATAACTCTAGTCATCTTGACTTTTTTATAGCAATTGTTTCACATGATTGAGTTATGCTCTCAACTCAACCATCTCCTTCTCAAATTCTTCATCACTCATTCCTTTGAGTCCAACTGCTTTGGCACTTTTCTTCTTCTGCTTGTGAATTTTCCTTTGAACCCTTGTTATGACTAATAACAATCATCTTCATCTCTTCCTCTTGTGAACTCTCCTTGTCTACTAGTGAGTTGCAACAAGCCCTTCTTTTCTCTGTAACAAGTCTACTACTTGTCACCCATACGAAGTCATCCTCTTGGTATCTTCTCTTCTCTAGATTCTCTGTAATAGAACCTCTTCTTCCACTTTCAAATTTGTTGGTTGCTACATCTTCAATGGCTCACTCTTCTTAGATTTTAGTAAATTTATTTCACTATCGGGTTCTGTCACCATTTCTTCATCTAAGAGATTTTCCTTCTCCTTCTCCTTTGGCATAGCTTACTTCCTATTGTAGTTTCTTCTAATTCAATCTTGCAAACAAAATTATTTCATGACCAAGTTCGCATAAACACCATATTCAATTTTATAAGTTCTATAACAAGATCTCGTCTTCCACAACCTTTCTTCGATCCACTTGTTGAAACAATTCCTTTCCAACAAATGCACTTGTTTTTCCTCAAGAGCATATCAAATATTCACTTCCCTGCAATCATCTCACTTACTTCCTAAGAATTCAACTTGTCCCCCTCTTGTTATAAGGTTCTTCTTCTCTTCAGCCTCATTTCACTGTCCAATTATCTTCAAACCTGGAAATTCCATCTATACATGGATCAATTCTTCTTAACCTCTACACAATATCCATAACATGGATCTTCTACCAACCTCTTCATTTGTCTTCCATAGCTATTTCCACTTTCCACATAAAAATATTGAAAAGTACATTTCCTCTTGAACAAAAAACTCTGTTATGTTTTGGCTTGTCTATCCAAGTCTGCTTCTAATAACCTGCATAACCTTACCTCAAAATACATCAAATTATATTCTCACTTCTCAATATAAATTATGTTCAACAGATTTGTTTGCTCATAATTTCATTCAAATACTTTCACAACATCCCATTCAAAAGGTCTTCATACACAATCAACATTTGAACTTTAATTCCAACCTTTTTTGTTCTTATTTAATCACCAAAGAACAATCAATCTTTGATACCACTTGATGAACAGACCAGATTTCCCCAACTGCCAATAAGCCATGACTAATAACACCCAGAGCTCCGTATTTGCCCAATTCTAAAATATTTCAGGAACTATTGATCAGGGTCTCTTTAACTACCAGAATTAACCAAGATCTTTTACTTTTGTGATGTTAGAAGAATTGCATATGAAAGAGTATGAAAAGCCACATGTGCATACTTTAAAGAAGATGAAACATAATGACAACCATCAAATCACAGGACCCAAACACATTGATAACGAAGTTCACCCAATGTGGGTTACATCTCTGAGCCCGGTGTCAAGAGTAGGGAGGTCACTTCATTAAATACTACAAGTTGATGATGAGTACATAGTACATTCTTTGTCATTACATGGATAAATTCCCTCAACCAGAGTGGCATGTATCTCCACAAGATGTTCTCCCTATAGGAACTCTCACTCAAATGGGCCTTCCTTCAGCATAAAAAGCTAATAAATTCTCACATGACGTGGCATACAAGCATCCTTAAACATAATGATAGCAAGGATCTCGAGAACAACAACATCATCTCAGCAAATCAAAAGAAAGATATGGCATAACTACATCATGTATGTCCACTTTCGGGGATGGCTGTAAAATACGAATCTCAACTAATGAAATGCACTGCATTGCTGAAATTGTGGCGCAAAATCGTGTCAAACAACTATAAACCTTTCCCCTTTATGATATTATCGAAATCTAGACCCTAGGGAATCTCAAAGATTCCCCCAAAGATTCCCTCCTGGAGATGGCTAGAAAATCCGCTACTCAAATGAAAATTTTGAGCACATCACTGTGCTCCTTGCAAAATTCTGTGAAAAATGACTATAAAGTCGGCATCATTTTGTCTTGGTAAAAAATCAGCCTCCAAGGGAATATTTTAGATTCCATAAGATTCTGCAAAGATTCCTTGTTGTTGGCTGCCTGAATTTTTGTTTCTCAGATGGGGAAATGGACCACACCATCACATTGCCTACGAAATTCTGTTTCTTTTGAGTATAAAGTTGACATGATTATGTCACTGTGAAAAATCATCCTCTAGGGAATCTTTCAAATTCCTCCAAGATTATGCATGAGAATATTCCAAGGAATATTCCCCCGGAAAAGTCGTCCTCAAAAAACATTTCTGCACCTAGTTGGGTTTTGTCGACACCTGGTTCCGCTCGATGCTCTCTTCATCCATTCGAATGAGAGAAATGTTGGGTTTTTTTATAACAAAATGTGGCAGATTTTTCAAAGAACAAGTCATTGGCTTGTTAGCAACGGTCGACAAATAATGTGGGGGTGGATTGGGTTCAAAACCCGCCCACCCCATACTTGGGAAAACTTTGTTATACAACGTGACATTTTTTCATGCGGTTCGTCGTTTTGGTTATAATGATTGGCGTATGTAATGTTCAATGGTATGTTGTGGAGCTCATTGTGTATTGGCACATGGTTTATGTTCATTGGTCATTGATCGGCACATGGGGCCATCACCGGCAGGCCTGCCCACCAGTCGGTGCAGGTTCGACACCCGCCGACCTGAACTATGTGGTGATTGTTAATTGCAAGGGTCATGGGTTGTGGGCGAGGTCCCGGGTTAGAGTTGCAAGCCCCAACCCATTTAAGAACGTTTTATATTTGATATATGTAGTTGTGTGGGGCGGCGGGGGTGGTGGCCTACCACCTTTTTTTTTTTCCTTTTTATGACATATTATACAAAAATAATCCGCCGATTTTTGGGGTTATTGGACAATTTAAGGAGGAAAAAAATTCCCCCATTCTGGTGATCAAAATTTGTGTGCCATAAAAATTCGAAATTGTTGCCTCATTAATAGTTTCCACTTGGCCTTGTTTGACCAGAACTTTGACCGCGAATATCTTGAGCATAAGAACTCATATTTGAGTGTCATTCACGTCGTTGGAATAAGGATGAAGAGCACTACGATCTAGTCCTAGTTTCACTTCAATTTGATGACTTTTATTTTTGATCTATTTCTAGTTTTTGAGCATTCGTGGAGCCAACTGGATCATTCCTCCCCACTAAGGAGCTTTTGGTCCTCCAAAAGCATGAAAATAATCTACAACTATTGTGTTACATTATATGCACAACAAGTGTCCTGACAGGTTCCTTCTCCTTCATCCTTGTTCTTTGGAGCCATAAGTCATGATCTGACACCTACATCCTCTGAAAACTTGTAGTACATCTTTGCAAATTATATGACCAACCATGGCCCAAGCATCCCCATACTTGCCAAGAGTTTATAGCACATACTTTATAGGCAAGTTTACATCATAATAGAAACCAATACCCCAACTATCAATAAAAGGCTAAAACATCATCGTTGCTTTAGTAAGCATGGAAAACACATCATCACTTTTACAGTTATGTTGCAACACATGATTTACAAAATGTGGCCATGACAAGCTACCATATCTAGTAAAACCATCTCTTACTCAACAAAGTGGACCACCAGGAATGTGGTGGATTTGCTTGTTGAACACCTTCACTAGCTAGTTTCTACATGGGTGCTTTGTCCTTGAGACACTACTCTGAATGGAGCCTCCAACATGCAGCTCTTTGATGTCCACCTCTGCGGCAATGATTGCAAAAGTTTTTCTTCCTCTAGACCTTCTTAACCTTCTTCTTTCCCTGATGTGGAGAAGGCCTTTCACGCTTTGTCTTCTTTCTTGCTGTCATTCTCTTCCAACACTCAGCAACCACATGGTTATGTAAACCACAAAAACTACATGGTTTTCTACGCCATGATTTCTGCTCATCATTAACAATATGCTTGTAATCAAAATGAACTCTAGAATACTGAGAATTTTTATACCTCTCTTGGTTGTCTCTAGTGAAATTCTAGTGGTGAGGGCTTGCCTTAGATCTTCCTCTATAATATGTACTGTCATGGGAGGATTGTGATGTGTTCCCATCATCTTCTTTCCTCAATGGTTTCAACAATTTCTTGGAAGCTTCTGATACCTTTGAGCACTCTCCTTCAGTGTATCCCAAACCTGCAAATCAAGGTCTTTGTACAACCTCCAATGGTTAAGTCATTCCTTGGCCATTAACACTAAGTCCTCCTCCTTTATACCCCATCTTGGTAAGGAGTCTCATGCTAGTTCCTGAAATGTGTACCTCCATATTTCCAATAGAAATAGTGTCATGTGAAAATGAAACTGAAAAATGATCAATATTGTTTACCTCAACTTTCAATTCTAAAACAGGTGATGATAGCTTTGCTAAGCCTTCGTTGTGCTTCAATTTTTCCAAGCCCTCTTTCATGGCTCGTATCTAAAGTTGCACTCTTTGCTTTTCCTCTTTTTCTTCTCGTAGAATTCTCCTCAATTTAGCATTCTCTACTTGAAGGCTCTGATTGATCTCTTCATTTGAATGATGAGAAGATGATGAAGAAGAAGAATGTTCACTCGATGGGGTAGATGGAGCATTGTCCTCTACTCTTTCTTTCTCTCGTTCCTCTCTTGCCATTTTCTCCTCATAATATATATACATTATGTCCAACATGCATGGCATCTCGAGGAGTTCCTCGTAGAGATCTCTATTGTTCTCCATTTTCCTTCTTGTTACATGTTCAATCATTCACACTTGCAATTCACATCAGCGAGAAGACCGCTCTGATACCAAACTTGTTCTGGATCTCTTCAATTACTGGAATTAATCAAGATCTTTTACTTTTGTGATGTTATAATAATTAAATATGAAAGAGTATGCAAAGCTACGTGTGCATATTGTAAAGAAGATGAAACATAATGAAAACCATCAAATCACAGGACCCAAACACATTGATAACAGAGTTCACCCAATGTGGGGTACGTATTTAGGCTCGGTGTCAAGAGTGGACCAGTCGCTTGATTAAATGTTGCAAGATGATGATGAGTACATAGTACATTATTTTTCAATACAAGGATAGTTTCCCTCAACCAGAGTGGCATGTATCTCCACGAGACATTCTCCCTATAAGAAATCTCACTCAAATTGGCCTTCCTTCAGCATGACAAGCTAATAAATTCTCACGTGACGTGGCATAGAAGAATCCTTAAACATAATGCTAACAAGGATCTCGGTAACAAAAACTTCATCTCAAAAAATCAGAAGAAAGACATGCATAATTGCATCATAGACCTCCACTTTCGAGGATGGCTGGAAAATTCAAAGCTCAACTAATAAAATGGACTACATTGTTGAAATCGTAGTGCGAAATCGTGTCAAACGACTAAACACTTGGCTCATTTCTGACACTGTCGAAATATGGACCCTTAGGAATCTTGAAGATTCCCCCAAAGATTCCTTCCTGGAGATGGACTCAAAATCTGCTAATCAAACAAAAATTTTGTGCACGCCACTGCGCTCCTTACAAAATTCAATGAAAAATGACTATAAATTCGGCATCATTGTGTCTCAGTCAAAAATAAACCTCCAAGGGAATCTTTTAGATTCCGCAAAGATTCTAAAAAGATTCCTTACTACTGGTTGCCTAAATTTTTACTACTCAAATGGGAAAACAAACCACACCATCACATTCCTTGCAAAATTCTAGTTCTTTTGAGTATAAAGTTGGCATGATTCTGTGACTGTTAAAAATCACCCTTTAGGGAATCTTTCAAATTCCTCCAAGTTCCACATGAGAAAATTCTGAGAATATTCTAGGGAATATACCCTCCTCGAAAAATGTGCTCGCTCCTCGCTGGGTTCCGCCTACACCTAGTTCAGCTCGACGCTCTCTTCCTCCATTCGAATGAGAGAAATGTTGGGTTTTTTATAACAAAATGTGTCGGAGTTTTCAAAGAACAAGTCGTTGGCTTGTTGGCAATGGTCGATAGATAATGTGGGGATGGGGTGGGTTCAAAACCCACCCACCCCATACTTGGGCGAACTTTGTTATACAATGTGACAATTTTTTATGTGGTTCTTCATTTTGGTTATAATGGTTGGTGTATGTAATTTTGGATGGTATGTTGTGGAGCCTGTTGTGTATTGGCACATAGTTTATGTTAATTGGTACATGGGGTCGTCGTCAGCGGGCCGACCTACTGACCGGCGCAGGTTCAACTCCTGTCGGCCCCGAACTATATGGTGGTTATTAATTGCAATGACCGTGGACTGTGGGTGGGGTCCCAGGTTAGAGCCGTGGGCCTCAACCCATATAACAACGTTTTATATTTGATATGTGTGGCTATGTGGGGTGGTGGCCCACCACCTTTTTTAATCATTTTTTTGTATTTTATTACATATTATACAAAAATTAATCTGCTAATTTTTGGGGTTAACAGACAATTTAAGGAGGACACAAATTTGCCCATTCGACGACCTGAATCCGTGCGTTGGAAAAATTCCAAATTGTTGCCTTATTAGTGGCTGCCACTTGGCCTAGTTTGACCATAACTTTGACTGTGAATATCTTGAGCATATGAACTTGGATTTGAGTGGCGTTCATGTCATTGGAATCAAGACGATGAGAACTACAATTTGGTCTTGGTTTCACTTCAATCGGTGACTTCTGTTTTTGAGCTATTTCTGGTTTTTTAGCATTCCTAGCGCCACCTCGATCAACTATTTAAAATATGCAGTCAAAAAGAGAGAATATGGATTTAATTTTCCAAATTGCATGAATGGGACTCCTCCCACCTTCCAATCCTTTTCCTCACCTCATTCAACCCCATAAGCTTGAACTTATCAAATGATACAATAGACAGACTAAAGGGAATTTAAAAACCCAAAACGCAGCCCTGAAAATTTATGGTTGTAGGTGCTGCGAAATAATCTTGTAGCACTGAAACGACTTGGCTTAGTTCATAATCGATTCTCCATGTTTTTTACTTATTCCTTAACACAACGAGTGATTTCATATGCCTTTATTTTGCTGGAATGAAAAGATAACACAAACTTATCAATTAGGAACAAGACTAGCAGGTTTTGGACAACATTCAAACTGGGTACTCTGTTTCCTTTTATAATGATCTATTTGTTGTAAATACCAAACATTCATGACTCCAAAACACAGAGATCATTCATCTATGTGGTTTTGTAACAAGCCACAAAAGAACCATGAACAACAGCACAACAGTCGGGTCACAATATTCATATTGTAGCTTGGCTCAACAAGTGCAGACTTCCATAAAAACTTCCTTTTTGAACTTGGCTCTCTAGACCTCAACTAGAGTTTATGTTGATTTCTAACAGCAAAAAATTTCGCCCTCTTGTTCGAAAGATTCACAAGGATGCAGGGTTAAACACAGGGATCTCCAATAAGGTTTTCTTTGATTTCAACAATCAGAACCAACGTCCGTTCTACAAACCTAACAATCAACCTCTAATAAAAACTTGAAGGTATTATGTTAGAAATTAATTAACCAAGCAATTAAATACACAAAATATTGCGAAAACACAAATACATAAATGCATAAAACAAGAGAGACATAGATATATGTGTTTCAACCAACTTGGGCTATGCCCATGGAGAAACAACCAGTCCTTCCTTTTATATTATCCAGCAAAATGAAGAGATACAACCTACAACAGATCCATTGTAATTTCCTCTTCGCTCTCACACAATATCCTCTCTCTTTCTCACTTAGAATAATAATCCACATCTGCAATACAATTCTCTGATATAAACTGAGGGGTTACCTTCTAGGGAAAAAAACCCTAAATTAAACATAACTTCTACTGTCAGATCATCTGCCTACTAAATGACCTAAATTGACTACGAAATTACAATATTTTACAAGGCATTTGTTCATCTACTTTTAGCTTCGGAGGCACTGCCCTCGAACCCCCTCCAGGGGGGCCTCCAAACATGCAGCCCCCCCCCCCCACCCCCCCACCCCTTGACCCCCTAGGCAACAATAATAGGGGGGAAATCCCCCCCACACATCCCCGTCAGGGATTGGGATCCAAATGCAGCTAAAACAATACCTCTGAATTAGGAAGATAATTAGGCTCCACATCCAACCTATTCAACCTACTTTTCTTCATGAATTTCATGTCACTTATAAATCACAATCCTCATGAATTCAAACATTCATATTCCATACCAAAAACAAACATCACACATGGATTTCTAACTCATTTGATTGGTCATTTACATTTACCCCTAATACAGACAACTTCAATAATAATAGACAGACAAAAAATTACAAATATAGAGGCACATAAACATATTACTCATTAATCAGCTTGAATATACATTAAGCCTGGCCATATATATAATGTGGGCAAGTGCAACCCAGACCTATCGACCTCTACCTCTTCTCCTATTGTTGGAGTTTATCCTCTCTTTTTCCTTCTCCCTGCCTCTGTTGCACTCTCTCTTCTCAACACTTCTTCTCTTTAAAAAGGAAGCTAACATGGGACAACCAAGAGTCACAAGAGATGATTCATTTCCCCTTCTCAAAAAATAAGGGAAACTCAAATTACATTTACATTAGGAAATATTTCCTCCAACTTATTCTAAAAACAAACTCACTTCCTAAGGTAAATATCTACAATTTCTTACAAAATATTTAAATTTCTCCTAGCATCATCATGTGACCATCAAATCACATTGGCAAGCTTCAGTCCAGTCTTCACCGAACTTTGTTCCCTATATATGCAAGTGCATCAGAATTCCCCTCGAGCATCAGCCAAATCTTCATATTAATGAAGGAATATGTTTCGAACCCAAAGAGTCGATGACATGGAAACACCATCAAAGATTGGGCAAAATTATCCATCGACATTTTTAGAAAACTTTTTGAGATCATTCTTTTTCATATTCACCAAAACTCCATTATTGACCTATGAAATGCACCATCTTCTCTTTGGTAGTTTAAGAAATATGTTAACCTCCTTAGGAAAACTAGTGTGACATCCCCTAGTTAATAATTCTCTCATTGGGAGGGGATTGTGATATCCCCTGGCCAATATTTCTCTTGTTGTGAATAATTATAATTATTCAAAAAGCTGAGAGAGGGACCTAGATTCCATTGCTTGAGGGGATTTTTATTTTAAATACTAGTCCTAATTAGCTGAGTGGATTTCCTGTAAGGATGAAGAACCCACTAGAAGCCTATAGATTTATGAACCTACTGAGTTGAGAAGAATCACTTAGGTGCTTGTGAGGGATAATGAACCACCATGATTTTCCTTGGGGCCGAAGCTCTGGTGCTTGACTCACTGATGAACCGCCTAGAGAGTGTTTTCTTTACCCATCAATAGCTTATCCACTAATGAGCCTTCCTTATTGTGGAATCTCTTCGCCTAAAATTGAGTTGAACTCTTTGTATCATGATGTCCTAACATGGATGTCCAATATGTATGAAAAGACTGAGAGGACTTAGTGGAAGATTATGTAGTTGGTGGATGAAGCCAGAGTGGCCTTGGGACATAATGTTTTAGTTGCTGTTTTGGTTGAAGTTTACCTCAGAAGCACTCCACATCAAGCATTGGAATTTGGCTTGGTGGTGACAACTAATGGTTGTAGCTTGTCTATGGTTGGGTGGAGAGTCAAAGTATCAATCTCAATTTCCTGCTTATTCGATTGTATAATATAAGTATTTTCTCATTATTCTTATATTTGGATATTTTTTATTAGTCATTGTATTGGTTACATGCTTATACTGTCAATGAGGAATGTGATTTCATGTGTGTCAATGAACATTAGATTTCCTATAGCATGTCTAAAGAATGGTTGAGTTTCTGTAAATGTTACATAAACATGAATTGTTGTATTCCTTTCATTAATTTGACACGTATGTGTTGAAGAATGTAACTAGTGTCGATCTTCATAATTGTCATTATTTATAAAAGGATTTATTTATTTAATTAACTTATTAAAGCATGGATTTCATGCTTCGGTCAATGGTCAATAGGTCAAATCACCCATTGAGTGCTCTAGGAATTTTTATTTAAGTCAAAATCAAATTTATTATGTAAGAAACCCTTCTTGAGTTCATGGTGTCAAAGAAAGAAATTTATTTAGTCATGTCAAACCCTCCATCCATCAAGTTAGCCTCAAGTTCTTCTAAATTGGTTCCAATTTTACCTTCTACAAGTCAGCTTCTCTTATTGTTCATGTCAACTCATTTACAAGCAGAAAAAACTATATATACCCTAGTGAACTCGACCCAACAGTGAAGTGTCAAGAAGTTCAGATTATAGGACAACAAAGTTAGGATCATCTACAGGATCAAAGTATTGGGTAATTACATGATTGAGGCATCATGTTATTGCAGGTCGAAGTTACTATCACAAAACTAGGGTACCTTTGTAGATTGAAGATCACAATTGCAGGTTGAAGTTATTATTATAGAACAACGTCACTATTGCAGAATGAAATTTCTATTTGCAGAGAAGATTGTATTCATATTTGGACATTTTGATGGATGGAAGGGTAAAATTCTTTGTCAAAGGTCTTGGTTGTCTTACTTTGATATGAATCTACTGAAGGAAGAGTTTGGACTGGGTTTTCCACTCCATAGGGCTTTTTCCCTGGCTAAGTGCCTACATCTAGTGTCTCCTTGTTTTTGTGTTTCTAGTATTTGTTTGATGAACAAATAAATAATAACTATAAGAAGAAGAAGACTTTAATTAATAAATCACAAGCATCTATCAAAATAAAGGAGAAAACAATATAATAAAGGTCTGACCTTATTTCCATAGATTTCTCAAAATGGTATCAAAGCTTGGTTCTTTCGCTAAAGGGCGGTTAGAGATCACAAAAAAATTTCAAGATAATCAAAAGAATTCAGTCTCATAAGTTGAGCTCCTTGAAGGTAGTAAAATGAAATTATGGGTATAAATAAAAAAACATTACCTTTGCAATTTGACCACAGACCTAGAATATTAAGACTACAAACATGAGCTGATGAATCACAAAGAGGATCCTAAAAGGCTCTATTTTGGAGGATCAAAAGGCTATACATATAGCCTAGTCAAGGCCGAGCCTATTACAAGAGAAATCGAAGATATCAGTATAAAAACAAAGGTCTGAAACTATCTCCATAGGATCTGAAATTACATAGTAAGTCAAATAATTCTGAAGTTTGACATTTGTTGACTCCAATTCTTATCCTAAAGTTTTGAGCATAGATCTTATTGGAATCCCTAGAAGAAGATTATTATTTCATTTTCAAAAGAGCCTCAATTTAAGAGAACACTGAGACCTATACAATACACCTAGTCTGAGTTATACAAAATAAGTACAATCTTATCCTAGAAAGGTAAGAATCAAGATACAATCTACCTTCAAAAGGCTTCAAGATTAAGGATCGAACTCTATAAATACTTGTGCATATTAATAGGTAGGCTGAAACTTATAAGTGATATAGAAAGCAACAATAGAATCTCTAATGCACAATATGTTTCAAGCTTATCTCGTAAAAGGATACTAGAAGTCGATACATGATTTATCAGTTCAAGAAAGGAACAGTTCGTTGAGCAAGATCTGCATTGCTATGGATGCAGTTTATCATTTTGAAAAAGGAGTTGACTCAACACCAAAATCAAGTAAGTATCTTTGTTCTTTTTTTTAATCATCTAACCATGTGTACTAAGTTTGAAAAAAGGAGGCAAATGGAATATCAATCATTCAAGACAAAGGTACGTAATTGTGAATGGCATATTCATCTAATAAAACAATATAACATGAATTGTCTTAGGGTTTATGTGAATCTAGGGTTTGTAATTTAATTATATTATAGATTGTTATCTATAATTGTTATGAGAAAAACCATAGTCATCTAGAAACCCTAAAATTCCCTCACTACTCTTAACTTCTAGAACCTGTAGGGAATCTAGGATGTAATGTAATCCCTAGAGTTGATTAAAGGAAAGATGCTTTGATTTTTGCTAATTCTAGGATTTTAAATCCCTAGGATTCCATCATGCATTTATGCATTGAAGCTCTTAATTAAAAAACTGACACCGTGTTTTTGGTATTGTATATTTTTTCTTGGTTATATTTATCAATAAGAATTTCACATATAAATATCATAGCTAAATTCAAAGTGAGCATTTCAATGAAGATCTTATGAGATTTGTAAAAAGGAGCAACTCAAGGTATGTCTAAATATCATAATATTTTATAGCTAAACTTCTTCATTAAAAGATACAATCATTTTGAAATTTATTTTGTATTACTAACTTTCTTATGTTTAGGGTCTTGAATCATTAATATTCTTGTTATGGTAATTAATAAATAGATTGAATCTAGCCTCGTTATACTATCTCTTGTCATATGTTCATTTTTGTGAATCCCTAACCTTTAGGGTTCACCGTAAAACCCTAGCCTCTTAATGCTAATGGTATATCAATGTTAGTAATCCTCTTAAGGTTATTGATAAATTCTAAAATCTATAATGAAAAGCTATATCCTTTTTATGTCTTGGGTTTTGGTATTGTTATGACAAAATCCTAATCTTTTAGGGTTTGTTATTATTATCCTAGTTATAAACTGAAACCCTAGATCTTTAATATTTTGATAAATTAGGGTTTGTTGTTAATAAGTAGAAACCCTAGATTTTAGGGTTTGGAAAATTAGGGTTTATAAAAAACCCTTGTTATAGCTAAAATGAGATCCTAGGAATGAAACCCTAGGTATGTATTCTTATGCATAATCAAAACCCTAGCTTGATTAAAATTGTTGTATATCTAACTTTGATGTATTGATGATTGTGTCTTGGGTTTACCTAGTAGGTATGAATATTGAATGTTAGTGCATCTTAGATATATATGCTAACGTAATTGTTGATACTCATGCTTTAGTTTGTGAAATCTAGGGTTTGTAACAAAACCCTAGTAGAGATTGATATTGTTTTCATGATTTTGATAGAATCTAGGGTTTGCTACTAACCCTAGTAAATTTTGACATAAAAGCATATTGTTGAAACCTTAGATGAATAGTAGGATTTTTATTTGATTGAATTGTTGATATCTAAGGCTTTGTGTCTTGAAGATGAAGTCTAGGGTTTATGACAAAACCCTAGCAAGAAGTTAAAGTCTAGTATGTAAAAGAATGTAACCTTTGTTGATTATAAACCTAACTAGGTTTAGGTATCTGATGTCTAAAGTTTGAATGTTATGATATGACTTTGATATAGTTTAACTTCATGCTTGTATTTTTGTTGTACTTGCTATTAAAGGTTTTGCAGGTACATGATCTTCAAAATATTGAAGATATTTATAATTGAAGATATATGATAGTAATGATGAGCATGATGAAGGAATCTATGCATGATGATGATCAAGATGACCTTGATTCGATAAGGAAGAATGAAGCACTGAGAGGTTCAAGTTTCTTCAATTTTATAAAAAGAAGCAAGCTATTGATCTACCTAAGTTAAGAGGGAGCCTAGATAGAAGAAAATGTATCTCTCCCCAGTTGAGAAGGAGGGCATATTGTGACAATCATAATCTCAAAGTAAGAATGAAACTACAAATGAATGTTCATGAAAATGACTTGGGAAGTGTTGAGGTTTTAGTTGGATAACTTGATGACAATATAAGAAACATCAAGATAATTGTGGACCCCGAAGGTTTGTGTTTACTTATATATATGTTTGAAAGTCTATTACTAATTGGGGTTGTGTTTGTATAGGTAAATCTCTCCATAATAAGGTTTAACACTTTGGAATAATGCTTTGACAAATGGATATATATGATTTAGTTTATTAGGGAGAGATGAAGAATCTAATGGTAATATGCTAGGGAGGACATCTGGCTGACCTATCTGTTGATGTCTAGATCCTGAAGAGGGAGGGTGGCGTTGGTCATGGAGCTTAGACCTTGGATACGCACCTAGATCCTTGGGTTGGTGGTAGAGCTTAAAAGCATGATGGTACCTAGACTGCCTAAAGCTTGAGTCCCCTTTATCCCACTCAGATAGAATACCCTAATCAGGTATCTAGTCCACAACACTAAGTGTGCTAGGCTTCTTCTTAGTTCATATCATTTTGAGATCTTCCCTGTACTTGTATATGTATGTAATTATGAATATGTTAGGCCCCTATATTACTAGTGTAACCCCTTATTGTTATTAGTACAGCCCACTTATTATATTGATGTACCCATGTAGTGCCCATATTGTTACTATTGTGCCCCATAGAAGCCCACTATTGTTATTATTGTGCCCTTACATTATTATTGTTATGTCGGCTCTGATTATGTTATGACCCCTTAGACTCCTATATATAGAAAGGAGGTCTTTTCATTTGTATCATCCAAGAATTGTTCATTTATGTAATGTAAAGGAGGTTTCCCCCTCGAAGAGGCTGAATTCTAAGGCATTGATCTATCTTTTCTATCTTTTCTTGAGCTGGTTTCATAACATTTGGTATCAGAGCTTTGGATTCTAGGGTTTCGCTGTTCCAAACAGGTCATCATGGAATTTTCGCTATAACTTTTTTTCTGCGATGTTTTAGAAGCTAAAAAAAAAACCCATTTGATAAGAAATCGTGCTGAATCTTGGGTCCAAATTTCAGAGCTTTTCGCACTATATTTGCGGAGATATGATCTGAGGAATTTGGTCTTTTTGCAGACTCCTGAATTTCATTCCAAACAGGTGACCTGGGGAAAATCGTCATAACTTTCTCTCTGAGCATCGGATTGAAATTTTGTAAGAAGGTGCAGAAAGAGGATGGACTATAGTTTCTTGTATATATTTCTCAGAGCCAAAGGTCTAAACAGTGACACATAGCACTTCATACAAGTTCGCTCTTCTGGAAAGGTCTATAATCAGGTCATCTTGGGAGACTATGCATAACTCTTTCTTGGAGAATCCAATTTGCATAATAATAGTGGCATTGGAAAGAGGACACATAGGTCTACTATAGGTTGCAATTTTAGAACTTAAAGATCCGAAAGTACAAAGTTACAGTCGTTTCAATATTGAGCCCCTAAAATCAAGAAAAAGCAAGATGAGGAAGTTTGATGGAAAGGATCCGGTAAATTGGATACTTCAGATGGAGCAATATTTTGATCTACATGGTGTACCACTGTTACAAAAGGTATGTATTGCATCTTCATATTTATAACCGGATCAATTTTTATGGTATGAAGGGCTTTGTTCTCGTAAACAACTTGTTACGTGGTCAGTTTTCACGGAGGAAACGATAGCACATTATGAGGATACAAAGAGCAACACCTTCTTTAGAGTAAACACCACAACAATTGGAAAGAGTAAAAGGGCTTTGTGGCATAGTGGAAAGAAAAATTATGGAAACCAGGAAGCATACCCCTCA
Organism: Pinus tabuliformis; assembly: GCA_031772625.1. NCBI lineage: Eukaryota > Viridiplantae > Streptophyta > Pinopsida > Pinales > Pinaceae > Pinus > Pinus tabuliformis. The sequence goes on from CM062814.1 coordinate 938,893,561, forward strand.
CAACTATAAAGATGGAAGTGTTGTTTCTCCTAACCTTCCACAACCCACAAGGGTTACACCACAACAATTGGAAGAAAAAAGAGAAAAAGGGCTTTGTTACAATTGTGATAGCAAATGCACTAAAGGTCATAAGTGTGCTGAGAAGAAATTATTTTAAATAGAATATGAAGAGGAGGAAGAAAAGGATCAAGAAACATCAAAAGAAGAAGATATACGTCAGGACCCCACCCCAGAGAAAGAAGAAATGAATCAGACCATATCTTGTCAAGCATTGGCAAGAATTACCACTCAAACTCTCAAGATAGAATGACATATCAAGAAGAAAAAGGTGCAAGAAGTGAAATATCACATCGAGAAAGAAGAAATGAATCCAACCATATCTTGTAATTCATTCGTTGAAATTACCACTCCTCAAACTATCAAGATAGAAGGACATATCAAGAAGAAAAATGTTCAAGAAGTGAAAGATCACATCAAGCATCAAGAAATGAATCCAACCATATCTTGTAAAGGATTGGAAGAAATTACCACTCCTCAAACTCTAGAGATAGAAGGACATATCTGTCTAGTCAATTTAACGTCTTAAATTGCTCTACATAAATTATCAATCCGGGTATCGTAAACTGATGAAGTGTGGTGCACTATATGTGCTTAGTTAACCTCTTTCTTACTTCGTTGTTTTATAAAGTTATAATGTTCAACTCTTCCTAACCCTCTGCTTCCAACATATAGTACTATGTTAAGCACGATTAAGAAGTAGTCAGAAATAAGTCCAAAAAGTAATCAAGCTCTAAGGTGACAAGTAAGAAAAACCACTTTAAAGACCAGTTATAATGTTCAACTCTTCCTAACTCTCTACTTCCAACATATAGTACTATGTGAAACACGATTAAGAAGTAGTTAGAAATAAGTCTAAAAAGTAATCAAACTTTAAACTTGCAAAGAAAGAGCTTGAAAGAAATAACTTGAAATGAAATTGAAAGCAAAGCATAAAAACCACTTTCTAATGGCACTAGACACCATTCATGCTGCTGCAAATAAAAAGGTAAGAAAATCACTTTAAAAACCAATGATAATGTTTATCTCTTCCTAACTCTCTGCTTCCAACATATGGTACTATGTAAAACACGATTAGGAAGTAGCTAGAGATGAGTTTAAAAAGTGATCAAAAATGAGAAAAATCCACTTTAAAGACTAGTTATAATATTCAGCTCTTTCTAACTCTCTGCTTCTAACATATGGTACTATGTAAAGCACGATTAGAAAGTAGTTAAAGATTAGTCTAAAAAGTACTCAAAGCCAGCTGTAATTTATTAGTATTCTGATCTCTAAAAGATAAACAATTTATGATAAAGACACCATCAATATGTTAACATACAACTTTGAGAAACTAAACTAGAAGTAAGCTAGAAAATCAAAGTAAAGGCAGCAACTTTGAATCTGTCAACTGAAAATACCATCAGATATAAAGCAAATACAACAAAGACACACAATCCCGGGAGAAAATAAAATGCAGCAATTCAAACTGTACAAGGCAGGGGGCCCCTACTACCTATGAAATCAAAGCAAAATTAAACACACTTGCATAAATTAAAATTGCATGAATGAAAATCTAATCTACCTTACATTCTACAAAGCAATATTTACAAAATGAAATCTAATCTACTTACATTCTAATATGCTCCATGACATCTACTTCACATCTCCTTCCATGTTGAGAACATCAAAGCTTTATTCAATTTCTTCAAAAGTGCAAAGTACAACAAAGCTCTCCAAAGCTTTCAAAAGCCATGGGACTAACAAACTAAAAGGACTAAGAAAAGACTAAAGGAAAGACTAGCAAATGAAGGAGAGAGATCTCCTATTTATACAAAAAGATGAGAGCCATCTCATTAATGATAGTCCATGAATCTCTCCCTCTACCTCTAGAGTCCTAATCAAAATAGGAACTGATAAGACACTCTAGTCAATTTAACGTCTTAAATTGCTCTACATAAATTATCAATCCGGGTATCGTAAACTGATGAAGTGTGGTGCACTATATGTGCTTAGTTAACCTCTTTCTTACTTCGTTGTTTTATAAAGTTATAATATTCAACTCTTCCTAACCCTCTGCTTCCAACATATAGTACTATGTTAAGCACGATTAAGAAGTAGTCAGAAATAAGTCCAAAAAGTAATCAAGCTCTAAGGTGACAAGTAAGAAAAACCACTTTAAAGACCAGTTATAATGTTCAACTCTTCCTAACTCTCTGCTTCCAACATATAGTACTATGTAAAACACGATTAAGAAGTAGTTAGAAATAAGTCTAGAAAGTAATCAAACTTTAAACTTGCAAAGAAAGAGCTTGAAAGAAATAACTTGAAATGAAACTGAAAGCAAAGCATAAAAACCACTTTCTAATGGCACTAGACACCATTCATGTTGCTGCAAATAAAAAGGTAAGAAAATCACTTTAAAAACCAATGATAATGTTTATCTCTTCCTAACTCTCTGCTTCCAACATATGGTACTATGTAAAACACGATTAGGAAGTAGCTAGAGATGAGTTTAAAAAGTGATCAAAAATGAGAAAAATCCACTTTAAAGACTAGTTATAATATTCAGCTCTTTCTAACTCTCTGCTTCTAACATATGGTACTATGTAAAGCACGATTAGAAAGTAGTTAAATATTAGTCTAAAAAGTACTCAAATCCAGCTGTAATTTATTAGTATTCTGATCTCTAAAAGATAAAAAATTTATGATAAAGACACCATCAATATGTTAACATACAACTTTGAGAAACTAAACTAGAAGTAAGCTAGAAAATCAAAGTAAAGGCAGCAACTTTGAATCTGTCAACTGAAAATACCATCAGATATAAAGCAAATACAACAAAGACACACAATCCCGGGAGAAAATAAAATGCAGCAATTCAAACTGTACAAGGCAGGGGCCCCCTACTACCTATGAAATCAAAGCAAAATTAAACACACTTGCATAAATTAAATTTGCATGAATGAAAATCTAATCTACCTTACATTCTACAAAGCAATATTTACAAAATGAAATCTAATCTACTTACATTCTAATATGCTCCATGACATCTACTTCACATCTCCTTCCATGTTGAGAACATCAAAGCTTTATTCAATTTCTTCAAAAGTGCAAAGTACAACAAAGCTCTCCAAAGCTTTCAAAAGTCATGGGACTAACAAACTAAAAAGACTAAGAAAATACTAAAGGAAAGACTAGCAAATGAAGGAGAGAGATCTCCTATTTATACAAAAAGATGAGAGCCATCTCATTAATGATAGTCCATGAATCTCTCCCTCTACCTCTAGAGTCCTAATCAAAATAGGAACTGATAAGACACATGTCTTTTTAGAGTTACAATACAATTAGGAGATGTGACACATATCCTCATGATCCCATGATTCTTTCCAACCAAATTCGAATTTGGCCTTAGAGTGCCACATAAGGGTCTTCTAGAAGCCTCCTTTCAACCTACACATGTCAACAATCTCAACCCATTTGTTAGGTATAAACATATGCACATTATTTTCTAATGTTTAACCACAAATTCACTTAAAAGGCTTAGAAATAATAAATATTGGAAAAACATAAAGGTGGCCCAATGATAATGAAAGTGGAATGAATGTGGTGACATAGTAGTGAAATGGAGGTGATATAATGGACATAATAGTGAAAGTGTAATGGAAATGAATGACATTTTCAAGACTCAACATACCCCCCAACTGAAGCTATTGCATGTCCTCATGCAATATATGTTACATTAACTCTTTTGATCCTTGAGCTTTGGCTTAACTTTGCATGATATCATTTGATAACTTCATATTTTTGCAAAGTGTTTCACTTGAATTGCAACATGGTTGGTTCTTGTGTTACAACCATTTTTTTTTCTTTTGTTGCCTTCTATTTTGATCTTTGAACTTTGCATAATGATATTTTGATTATTGTTGCAAAGTATATCTTTATTGGATTGCATGATGGTTGGTTCTTGTGTGACAACCATGATTTTGTTTGTATCCAATTTATCCTTTAAGCACTTTTTCAAAAGCCATTGTATGCTCATAATAGCAATGTAATAATTAATATATGTTGGAAGTATGTGAGCTCGTAAATATCATATGGACATGGCAAGATATGAATATGAATTTATTCCCCCCCAAACTGATGGTATTGGCAATTTTATGAAATGAGGAAGAGAAATGTTTTTCCAACAATTATCATTCTAGCTTTTTATGGAATTCTATGGTTAAAAGTTAGAAAATTCCGTACCTTCACTTACCCTTTGGAATGGATGAGTTGTATGTGTGGTGGCTGAAATCTTCTGATCATATTCTTCTTCAAGTGGCTGAACAAGAGGAGTCATGGATAGAGAGATAAGATGGTTTTTTATTGCTTCTACTAAAACTTGCTGAATCTGCTCCAAAATGCTGAAAATAATAGTCTTCATGTCTTCAAAACTCATTGGCACAATTCCTACTATGTGAAAAGATGTTCTGATTTCGAACATAGTAGGAAATTGTTGGCTTAGTGACCATTAATGGATGCCACTAGTCAACACGAGAACTCTCACCATTGATGACAATGAGAGTCAAGATGCTCAAACACATCTTGCTAGGTACGAATGAATTTGCTGATGTCGAGTCACCTAGAAGATCTAACGAACAAGGGACATTAATGTATTCCCATTGTTTGTCAGCATGAGGACTTGCCATTAAGGCATGCAAGCCTCAAGGTGTTTTTACAAAGAACTTAGACTCAAAGGACTATGGACTCAATAATTTGCATTGAAGCAGGGCTTATTTGCAGAATGAAAATGACAAGGAATGGAAAATGGAAATGGAAAATGGCAATGGAGAACAGAAATGGAAATGGCAATAAGCATGTGAATGAGCCTCTTGCTTTTATTTGTGGGTTATGAATGGATAAAAGAGATGGAAAGTGTATGTGAATGTAAGTGAAAAGTATGGAGTGGAATGAGGTGAATGGTTTATTATGAAGTATGGATGTGATGGATGGATGTGATGGAGACAATAGTATCTGAAAGTTTTTCAAGTGTTTGGATCTGATTTTGCATCAACATATTTCCTCTTTGTTGCTGATCATCCTCTCATGAAACAAATTGGTCTCTTAGAGAGACACCATTCTCTTGTAGTCATTTGTCCTTCCTCCTGGAACCTGCAAAAAAAACTAATACTTCTTCTGCAATGGAATGTAAAATTATCAAAGGAGAGAGGTGGCCAATCTCTCTAGTTATGATATTTACACACAAAACTAAGAATTTGTATTAATGAAACAAGTTCTCAAAGGAAAAATCAAAAGAATTTATACCTGCTTTGGAATTAGTGCCTCAAGTTGATGTTGCTTCTTTTCAGCAATTTATTTCATTATTTGCCATTTCAAACTCTAATGATATATTTCTCATTGTATAGATCTTGTTGAGATCTTTCCAATGGTACTTAAATCATCAAAATCTGATTTTGTATGAAAAAGATAAGCTGATTTGAACAATGAGGTTTTTCTGGCTGCGGAATCAGAGAATAGCTGCGGAATCAGAGAATAGCTGCGGAATTGGACTTTAGCTGCGGAATGTGCACAGTTCTGTAGCTAAAAATCTTGGATACAAAGTTAGCCATTCATATTTCATCATCAGTCCAAAATTAATCAATACCTTCAGAAAAGTGAGCAAATAACTTGTTCATTTCATTGATTCAAAATTATTATTTTTTTCTTGACATGCAGCGACTCAGTGTGGCGACTCAATGTGGCGACTTTGTGATAACACACAATTTGACTTCCCTTTGACCGGGGTCTTTTTCATCAAATTTGACCGAATGAATAGGACACCATCCATGTACTGACATTTCCCTAGCTACCCATGTGACTTGTTTTGCTTGATGACACCTGCAACCTAGAGTTTAACAAAACAGCTGCGGAATCTGGGATTGGCTGCGGAAACGCTGTATTGGCTGCGGAAAGTGCAGAGTGTAGAAAGTGCTGTGAAATGGAGTGGTTGTGTGCGTGGAAGAGAAAACTAAGCAGTTTCTCCATCTCAAACTTTGGCTGAAAAATGGAACCGTGGAGTTTGAAACAGAGCTGCGGGGTTTAAAACATTATGGTCATCAAAGGGGAAGCAAGCAACTATCATATCCTTTGTCCTCGGATGCTTCTTTGTTGAAAAGAGAACTCCATTATGATCAGATACTGTAATAGATGGTCGAACCCAGTAAGGGCATTTATGAAGACGGAATCCCCGAAGTATACATCTCCTACCAGGTTGAACTTCACCATTGAAATATGTGAGAACTCGTTCAAAATATTTTACATAGCGAATTTGGCTTGGAAGAACAAGACCCTTGCCATCTATACACCGTTTCTGGTTGTAATAAGCAATGGATTCTTCAGCAGTGGGGTAGAATTTGAGGTAAAGAAGACTCGATATCATGAGCCCTGTTCTAACCATGCCAGCTTTACAATGAACAACTACTACATTCTCAATATCTTCCTTCAGCCATGAGTACGCACTTTGACAAAATGATACTATAAGTTGAATTGGAGGGCAAGAGATGTGAAGTTTACAGCAAAACGAGAACGGAAATGGGGTGAAGGTGAAAGAGTGAAAGAGTTTTTGGCTGCGGAGATCTTGGTGAAGAAGAGCCGTAGTATGATAGGTCTCTTCTTAACGTACAGCCGTAGTATGATAGGTCTCTTCTTAATGTACAGCCGTAGTATGATAGGTCTCTTCTTAATGTACAGCCGTAGTATGATTATGAGACCGTTATGAGGATCTGAGGTACTGTAAAACAGCACATAGATGACTCTTATTTGTATTTCTCCTCCTCAGGCACGCACATTAAATTACTGCTGTTTATTTAATTAAAACTCTGTTTTTTTTCTCACGCGGCACTCAAAAATACACTCCAAAGAACCGTGAATTTCTCCCAGACCGCCACAAATTTCTTCAAACAGTTTCTGGGTTATCTAATTGACCCACCTGGAAAAAAAACCCATGTTTTAGTTTTTTGAAATTCGCCTCCATTTGGGCAAATCGAGCGTTTTAAATTTGACGTTTTTTCTATGTTTACGTTTTCTGAGTTTTACTGTTCTCTGTTCTGCATTCGGCTGTTTATGAATTTGCATTTGTTTTTCTTGTTCTGCAGGAAGTCTCAAGTATAAGGTCTTGTTCAGAGTTCTGGGATCGTCCACTGCCCTGATTGCGTATATTCCAATGTCTTCCTCCTTCACATACACAGCTTTAACATTTCCATCTCCAAAAATGACTACTTTATCCCTTGGAGGAGCTGTAAGGCCAGCTTGTGACAGTGTCGGAAGGAAATAACCAGCAAAAAAAATTGCTGGAGACATATGTATAAGGGATGCCCGCTGCCTCGATTGCCCTACGGATTTTGACTTTCAGCTCAAATGCACTCTTGGCAGGCTCCACTGCATGGACGTTATCAACATCATTCCCAAACTCAGATGGCAAAAACCTCTTGATGGTTCCAACTTCTTTAATTGCTTGGATAATATTCAACTCAGATGGCAAAAACATCTTGATGGTTCCAACTTCTTTAATTGCTTGGATAATATTCAACTGATTGGCTGTCTGTTCTCCTCCTACTGTGGAGATTACCACATCCACCTTCTTCAATGCCTCATTAACATTCTCTCCACAGTACTTGGGCTTGCTCCCTTCTCTCTTTTTCTTTGAAAGCCATATCAGTAAGAGTCCAACCAAATCCTAAAAACACAGAGTTTTTATTTTAACACAGCAGTCCATGCATTTTGACCTATTTTATTTTTATTTTTTTAAATGTTCTTCCAGGTTTGTTTCAGGCCAAAGCTTGAACAAGGAGGCAGATTTTTATTGAAGCCACAGTGAAAATTAGGAATAGCCATAGATTACTTTTCTCCTTTTTTTCTCTGAAATTGTAAAATTTTATAAAAAGGATTAATGATTTTCAATTTCAGGTAGCAAATACTTCAAGAAAAACATGCTAAAAACATGACTTTGACTGAGGTCTTAGGTTGGTTTTTCATCGATCTGAGCTGAGTGACTAGGATAGGATCCATGTCGGGACAATTCTGGAGATGCCCATGTGGTCGGTTTTTTCATTAGATGCCTGTAACCTGCTAAACCTTGAAACAGCTGCGGAATTGTCAGCTAGCTGCGGAATTGTCAGATAGCTGCGGAATCAGGGCAGTTTCTGCAGCTAAGTTGCAAAACCTTATTTGAACAGGATACAGTGTTTTGAAGACCACTACAAAGCATAACCAGACAATTTTGGACAATTTGAACCTATCAAAGCAGTTGAGTTTCATTTTTTTTTTATTTTTATTTTTTTATTTTTTTTTTATTGAATCAATTGAAATGTTGAAGTTTATTGTCTCCTTTTTTTTTTTTTTTTTTTTTACATAATAATTCTTTTTCTGATCCTCCAGATCACACAAAGTGCAGGAGGAGAGCATACTCAAGAATTATTATTTTTTCTTGTTTTTAACTTAACAATCCTTTTTCTGATCCTCTAGATCACACAAAGTGCAGGAGGAGAGCATACTCAAGAATTGTTAATTTTTTTTTTTCAGATGTAAGAAATAAGGTCTCCTAATTACACTTCCCCGGCAATGGCGCCAAAATGTCTAGTCAATTTAACGTCTTAAATTGCTCTACATAAATTATCAATCCGGGTATCGTAAACTGATGAAGTGTGGTGCACTATATGTGCTTAGTTAACCTCTTTCTTACTTCGTTGTTTTATAAAGTTATAATGTTCAACTCTTCCTAACCCTCTGCTTCCAACATATAGTACTATGTTAAGCACGATTAAGAAGTAGTCAGAAATAAGTCCAAAAAGTAATCAAGCTCTAAGGTGACAAGTAAGAAAAACCACTTTAAAGACCAGTTATAATGTTCAACTCTTCCTAACTCTCTGCTTCCAACATATAGTACTATGTGAAACACGATTAAGAAGTAGTTAGAAATAAGTCTAAAAAGTAATCAAACTTTAAGCTTGCAAAGAAAGAGCTTGAAAGAAATAACTTGAAATGAAACTAAAAGCAAAGCATAAAAACCACTTTCTAATGGCACTAGACACCATTCATGCTGCTGCAAATAAAAAGGTAAGAAAATCACTTTAAAAACCAATGATAATGTTTATCTCTTCCTAACTCTCTGCTTCCAACATATGGTACTATGTAAAACACGATTAGGAAGTAGCTAGAGATGAGTTTAAAAAGTGATCAAAAATGAGAAAAATCCACTTTAAAGACTAGTTATAATATTCAGCTCTTTCTAACTCTCTGCTTCTAACATATGGTACTATGTAAAGCACGATTAGAAAGTAGTTAAAGATTAGTCTAAAAAGTATTCAAAGCCAGCTGTAATTTATTAGTATTCTGATCTCTAAAAGATAAACAATTTATGATAAAGAGACCATCAATATGTTAACATACAACTTTGAGAAACTAAACTAGAAGTAAGCTAGAAAATCAAAGTAAAGGCAACAACTTTGAATCTGTCAACTGAAAATACCATCAGATATAAAGCAAATACAACAAAGACACACAATCCCGGGAGAAAATAAAATGCAGCAATTCAAACTGTACAAAGGCAGGGGCCCCCTACTACCTATGAAATCAAAGCAAAATTAAACACACTTGCATAAATTAAAATTGCATGAATGAAAATCTAATCTACCTTACATTCTACAAAGCAATATTTACAAAATGAAATCTAATCTACTTACATTCTAATATGCTCCATGACATCTACTTCACATCTCCTTCCATGTTGAGAACATCAAAGCTTTATTCAATTTCTTCAAAAGTGCAAAGTACAACAAAGCTCTCCAAAGCTTTCAAAAGCCATGGGACTAACAAACTAAAAGGACTAAGAAAAGACTAAAGGAAAGACTAGCAAATGAAGGAGAGAGATCTCCTATTTATACAAAAAGATGAGAGCCATCTCATTAATGATAGTCCATGAATCTCTCCCTCTACCTCTAGAGTCCTAATCAAAATAGGAACTGATAAGACACATGTCTTTTTAGAGTTACAATACAATTAGGAGATGTGACACATATGCTCATGATCCCATGATTCTTTTTAACCAAATTCGAATTTGGCCTTAGAGTGCCACATAAGGGTCTTCTAGAAGCCTCCTTTCAACCTACACATGTCAACAATCTCAACCCATTTGTTAGGTATAAGCATATGCACATTATTTTCTAATGTTTAACCACAAATTCACTTAAAAGGCTTAGAAATAATAAATATTGGAAAAACATAAAGGTGGCCCAATGATAATGAAAGTGGGATGAATGTGGTGACATAGTAGTGAAATGGAGGTGATATAATGGACATAATAGTGAAAGTGTAATGGAAATGAATGACATTTTCAAGACTCAACAATATCAAGAAGAAAAAGGTTCAAGCAGTGAAAGATCACAACGACCATCAACAACAAGTTCTCCAACTTTTAAAGGATAACGCCACTTCGGTGCAAAATCAAATAAAACAATAGGTAGATCAACATCGTAGTGAAAAATGTTTTGATGTAGGTGATTGGGTATTTTTACTGCTGCATCTCAAGCAAGCTATTTATGAGAAGGAAATGTTGGCAATACTACATGCACTTAAAAAATGGCGACCTTACCGAATGGGAAGACTCTTCAAGGATGAGGATGTGGAAGAATTGTTTTGTGCTATTTCTATTATCCAACCAGATTGGATAAATGAAGCAAGGGATGAATGGAAGAAGGACGCAGAAGTATGGCCACTTATTCAAAAGCTGCAAAAGATCCCAATTCAAACAATATTGCCAGAAATTGAAGAGGAAGGAAAAATCATATTGGAACCTGGAGCAGCACAGAAACAAGAACCCGACAGCTACGAAATCGATCAACTTCAGAGTATCTCATCAAGTGGAAGAACTTACCCGTTGAAGATTCCACATGGGAGGAAAATAATTTTATACATAAGCATCAAGAACTACTCAAGCGTTGAGGACAACGCTTTTTGAAGGAGAGGGGCATGTTAGGCCCCTATACTACTAGTGTAACCCCTTATTGTTATTAGTACAACCCACTTATTATATTGATGTACCCATGTAGTGCCCATATTGTTACTATTGTGCCCCATAGAAGCCCACTATTGTTATTATTGTGCCCTTACATTAGTATTGTTATGTCGGCTCTGATTATGTTATGACCCCTTAGACTCCTATATATAGAAAGGAGGTATTTTCATTTGTATCATCCAAGAATTGTTCATTTATGTAATTTAAAGGAGGTTTCCCCCTCGAAGAGGCTAAATTCTAAGGCATTGATCTATCTTTTCTATCTTTTCTTGAGTTGGTTTCATAACAGAATACCTCCATAGTTAAGAGGGAGGGTTGAAGAATGTAAATAGTGTCGGTCTTCACAATTATCATTATTTATAAAAGGATTTTTTTATTCACTTATTAAAGCATGGGTTTCATGCTTGGGTCAATGGTCAATAGGTCAACACACCCATTGAGTGCTCTAGGATTTTTTGTTTAATTCAAAGTCAAATTTATTATGTAAGAAACCCTTCTTGGGTTCATGGTGTCAAAGAAAAAAAAAATATTTGGTCATGTCAAACCCTCCATCCATCAAGTCAGCCTCAAGCTCTTCTAAATCAGTTCCAATTTTACCTTCTACAAGTCAACTTCTCCTATTGTTCATGTCAGCTCATTTACAAGAAGAAACAACTATATATACCCTAGTGAACTCGACCCAATAGTGAAGTGTTAAGAAGTTTAGATTATAGGACAACGAAGTTAGGATCATTTACAGGATTGAAGTATTGGGTAATTATAAGATTGAGGCATCATTTTATTGCGAGTCAAAGTTATTATCATAGAAATAGGGTACCTTTTCAGATCGAAGATCACATTTGTAGGTCGAAGTTATTATTACAGAACAATGCCATTGTTGCAGAATGAAATTTCTATTTACAGATAAGACTGTATTCATATTGGGTCAGTTTGATGGATGGGGGGGTAAAAGTCTCTGTCAAAGCTCTTGGTTGTCTTACTTTGATATGAATCTACTAGAGGAAGAGTTTGGATTGGGTTTTCCCCTCCATAGAGGTTTTTCCCTGGGTGAGTTTCTATATCTAATGTCTCCTTGCTTTTATGTTTTTGGTAGTTGTTTGATGAACAAAGAAATATTAACTATAATAAGAAGAATAATAATTTAATCAAGAAATCACAAGAATCTATCAAAAGAAAAGAGAAATCAATATAATAAATATCTAATATTATTTCCCTAGATTTCTCAACAGTATGAGTTGTTGGTTGTTAGTTGTTTATTTTCTCTATGTATGTGAATTGATTTAGTAAAATAAATGCATTCGTGATGTGCGAGAGAGTTGATCAAGCTCCCCATGTTTTTGGAGAAAGGAACTTGCAAAATGCATATTTACTAACCATAATCTCTTATACAGGTATTTTTCCAAGTTTCATCTTTGGATTCCTATGCATCATTTGCGAGTTAGTCGTAGGTCACACCACCTGTGTAACCAAGAAGAAACTTGTCAAATTTTCTAAGTGTCAAAAGCTTGTAAAACTGGCTTGAAGTCACTTGTAGGACCCGCCAAGTCAGAGATCAAGTAGTTGGTTGAAAGAAGTTCAGAACTCAAGTGAAGTTGTGTCCGACCCAATGTGCGTAGGTTGAGATGTTAGTGGGACTCGATGGTCGAGGTTTAGGAGTCAGGCCAAACACCCAGGTCAAGAGTTGGGCTGAACACCCACGTCGAGGCAAGCTAGTTAAGGTCCAAACCATAGATGATCTTAGAGGGAAGTCGGTTTGACCTCGAGGTTGGAGATCAGGGGTTGGGCCCCTTTGTTAAGTGTTAATGTGTTGTGGAGGGGTGGAATATGTCGATCTCTTATTTCTTGTAGGAATGTGCCTATCCAAATGGATTAGTCCACGATGGCGATAATGGCATACAGAGCACCATGTGGGTTAGCATGTGATAGCCACATGGAATCGGTGATGACATGGCAAGAGTGAATTGGCCTACCTTTGAAGGGTCATATCTTTGAATCTGTGAGTCAGATGAAGGTAAAATTTATATCAATGGGAATATCTTGATGAGACGAATGTAGTGATGATATCCATTTAAGGTTTTGGAGAAGTTGAAAAAGAGTGAAAAATTTAGACCCCATATCCATAATTATACCTTGGAGGTTCCAACCAACATAGTAACTACCTCCTTCTAGCCTTAGTTTAGGCAGGGATTAGAAGGGGGTGTGTTACATAGTAGAATCATATCTTCTAGGTTCAACACTTGGATTGAAAGGGCATAATTGTAGGTCTAAGAAGCAAGGTTTCGACAATGGACCTTGGGAGATTCAGTGAGGCCTCAAAGCCTCGTGTCCAACATTATAAATCTAGTCATTTTCATAGTGACTATGTGTGTTTCTTGCTAGATATTCACCTGTAGGTTTTAACCCCGTACAAAAATTACCTGCATACGAATTCTAAAACACAAAAAATAAAAAATGTGAGAGCATAACACATAAAACACATATACACAGAGATTTTCCCCTGGATCCCAAAACCGAGACTACCAGCTTAATTTTTCATTATGTTCCTTTCAATGTTACAATACATATTTATACATGCCAAAGCATCCAATACCATGGACCGAAAACCATCACGTCCAATACCATGGACCGAAAACCATCGCGTCCAAAAAAGATGTGTGAAAATCATGCACAAAACCATAGGTGGGTCTGCCCAACCTAACATAGGGTCCAAAACCAAAATTTTCCGAGCAACTGCCCCTGTTATAGACATATTTGGGCACTGCAACCCCAATCACATATGTCCATAAACCAAGGGCTTCTAAACCCCTAAAATTGTTGTTTCATACCCTAAAGGAACAAGGTTAGCTGATTACATCATCTCCCAGAAGTTCTCCATGAAAAACTACTCAGAACTGGTCAAAACAGGACCATACAGACTGTTCCATGCATAGGGTGTGACGCATCTCACCTATTACACATGGGGGGTGCGATGCATACTGGAAAGCCCTTCTATAGGGTGCGATGAGCTAGAGTAGACAAATGGCAGATGCAGTGTACTAGGTGGAAACCTAGAGAATCTTATAGAAACTGCTCATATGACACTTGCCTCTCTGAATTCGCCCAGGGATGAGTAAGAGATCTGAAATCTCCAAGTGGAACGAATAACTATCAGTGAAATGACACTAATCAAAATCTCAGAAGCTGACTCACTCTCCTAAAAACATCTATATATGGATCCCTCATCCAAGAGATCCAAAGGCTGGAATTTTGTAATTTGCAAGGAAGTGCTGTTGGTTTCTCTTTGAAGACTTTGTTGGGTGATCTTGCTTTGTATGAGGTGAAGAGGGCTTTCATGCTGGGAGGATGATGCTAGATCAGACAGCCTGGTTGTAATCCTCTCCTCTACTACTTCTATCAATAAAGTTATTTGAGTTTTCCTCCATATGCTTGTATATCTCTAAATCTTGTTTATGTATGCATTTATATGGTTAATGTACATCTGATCCTACATTATTTATGGTTATAGATCTCTATTCTTTGATGGTATTTTGCTGCCTTGACTCTACAGGTGTTCTTTGAAGTGGGACAAGTGAGAAAGGAGTGGCGAAAGCTCTATCAAAGGAGAGAGGAAACAAGCAAGGTTTGTGCTCTCTGCTTCTCTCTCATCCATCTCTCATAAAGGAAAACACAAGTAACTTTAATCTATTTGTTTCTAAGATAGCTACCTGTCTTAGTGGGACTAGTAGCTCTAAATGGACACTAGTTTTCCTGATAACAAAATGGTGACTCCACTAGGGAGTGAATAGTTTGTTTGTTTGTTTTGTTACTGTTGTTTGCTTTATAAACCACAGACGGAGCCTAAAGTCAAGCCAGCTAACCTTCGAACTGCTTTTTCTATGCAACTGCAAAGTAGATCAACGCTGCTTCAGTCAATCTCTGAGTTGGTTTATGAACTGAACATCTAGCTTGCAAACATCCTAAGTGCCCTAGTGGTAGCTCAAATAACCTCATTAGATCAGCCCCTGTACTTTATGTTTACTGACAATCATTAGCTCAGCCTAAATCCCTAAACTTAGCTGCAAATTGTGGGTAAAAACCAAGCTCGGTCTCATCCCTGGATCATCGCACTGTCTCTTCTTGGCAGTCTAGATGCATCGCACCTCCTATGTGTTGTAGGCGAGATGCATCCTTGTTTCCCTGTGTTATAGGTGTGATGATTAGATGAGACTGTTTCTGCCTCTAGATTTTGGTTTTTTCTTCATTGTCTTCAACTTTATTTAGTAGTTTTGTTGTCTGTGATCAGTATATCTCTATTGAAACCATCTTCCTTTGCATTATTCAGCCTCCATCGATAAAGAATTGTGAATGTTTTTATGTATTTTTCGTCATTTACAGTTCTCTTGTGCAAACAGTAGCTTAATCGAATTGTCGTCTTCTGATTTGAAAGTGTTGCAAGTGTCGTTTTCAGTCAAAGAAAAGAGTCTTCCTCTTTTTGATAGTCGATTACACTTTTTCCATTGTATTTGATTTGAATCATTAGTATTTCAAGTGTCGAAAGCAATTTTGAATTTGAAATCGCAAAGTGTCGTCTTGGCTTTACTTTCGTTTTTTGAAAAGAAAATTGTTAGTATTGTCACTTTGAAAGAAGAATAGTTCAGATCTGTACTTAGCATTCTTTTTGTCATTCATACATTAAGAAAGTAGAAAACAAATACATGCATGTGCATTTGCATTAAGACTGCATGCTAAAATTGATTTAGGAAAAGTGCATCTAGTGTGTGCTCTCTGCTCTATGTTGAAAGAATTCCATTTATCTTTCCTTAGTAGCTAGGATTTTCATTGCAAAAAGAAAGTAAATGATTGTTTATCATCTTAGATTGCTTATTTAGGAATTGTATATCTACATCATGCGGTGAACCTTAAAGGAAAACTTCTTAAGAAAGATAAATTGTAAAATAAATTTCAATGAACATAAAAATTCTTTGGAACCTAACGCACAACATTTAGAAGTCTAGGCTAGAGATGTATTCCGGCGTCATAAAGCCTGGTCAATATTGCTTTCATCGTAGGTTGGGTGATTCCTTCTCTTTGAGATGTCAAGTGCCAGTACAGACTTGTGCTCCCACATACCATCGAGTATATATTGGGAGACCACAATAGGCTACACCCTTTATCCTTAGGAAGCCGTGTCTGCCGCCCTATCGATCGCAATGCACTGAACACAACATTCGGGAAGATTGACTGCCATACCGTAAAAATTATTATGCATTTTTGCGATTGGTTTGGTAATCTCTCTGTCTAGATTTCTAGAGCAATCACTTTCGTTCCTTTTCAGACTCCTTCAAAGAAAAGGTCCATCTGAGCACTTGTCACTTTAGGCTCATTAAAAATCGAAGGCGACTAGAGTCATCTTTAGCTTTTTCTCGACTCTTAAAAATTGAAAAAGCAAGTTGTGTCAAAGTGTCATAAAATTCATTTAATTTGGAATAACATCACTTTTCCCTCGTTGGTCTTTAGGTTGAGAAATGGAGTCTACCAATCAAGAATTTCCCCTTGGGGGAAATCCTAGTCCCTTCTCCTCTTGGGGGGTGTTGTTGCTCCACACATGGCCACATTGTCCCTTCCAGGACTCACAATTGGCCTGCCCATATGGCTTTTCTCGACCTCTGTAGTTCAAAACACTGCAATTCCTCAGCAATCAAATCAGCAACCAGATGAAGTTTCTCCCCCACCTTCTACTTCGTTTGTTTCTCCCTCTCCTTCTTCCTCTTCGCTTGGTGAAGCTAGTAATGCTAAAAACCAAGTAACTGAGAAGAAGAAGAAAGGGAAGGAGAAGAAGAAGAAGAATCTAACGACGAAAGGGGGCAACCGCACATCATCTGGCGAAAATCCACACACTGCACCTTCCAAACCTAAATCTCCATGTGTCATTTGCAAGGGAGACCACTATCATCGAGATTGTCCCTGCATCCCATAGATCTTGAGGGACTGGTCTCCCCGCTTGCACAATACAGTGTCTTCAACCACTGACGATCATGTTGAAAGCACACTGTCAACTAGTGAAAATGAAGTCAATGGACAAAAAGGAAGATCCAAATTTCCTTGTAGACTATGTGAAGGCGATCATGCCCTCCACCGTTGTCCCTTCCTAGACAAAGCTAAAAGAATCTTGGATAACCGTCCTGCATCATTGCAACGACTTCCTCCTGGATACGAGAAACTCTTGCTGAGTCCATCGCTAGTTGAAAATCTGACTGACACACCATTGTTGTCAATCGAAACACCTATCATTGAATATAAACCCTCTCAGTCCACACCGGACCAAAATCAACAGGTCGAGACGGCAGTCGACCCAATCTTGCCTTCAGAGGGTCCACCTTCAGATGATACTGTCACCAAAGAGAATGAGAACAACACCGTTCAAATTCTCTTCGTAAACACAGACTCCGATGAACATGGGGGCAATCTACCCATTCCTTTACCGTAGGAAGGAAGTTCGTCAGAGATTTATCCAGCCGTTTATTCGGTCCCACCTCCAAGCAATCTAGTCGTTTCCTTCGATTGGAATCTACTAGGCAAACCCCGCCTACCATCTAATGTACCATTCTGGATCATAGTACAAGCTTACAAAATGATCATGGTTGGTACTGTCATAGATGAAGGGGCTTCTGTGAGTATCCTTTACTCAACTACTTGGAAAATGCTTGGTTCGCCATCACTTCTACCTGAGATTCGAAATCTCTCAGGCTTCAACAAAGGAACCAGTCGACCATTAGGGATCCTTCCAAATTTGCCTATAACTTTGAGAAGGAAAACCGTTTATCTGAACGTGATGGTAGTCCAAGGGCCATTAGATTACAATCTACTCCTTGGACATGACTACATTTATAGCATGGGAGCTATTGTTTCCTCACTCTTTCGAGTGATGTGTTTTCCACATGAAGGCAGGGTGGTCCACCTAGTTGACCAGCTTTCATTCCCTGGTTCAAACACAGCTATTAGTCAAATGCCATCCCTAACTGGTCTTTTTGCACAAGGAATGTCTCATCAATCTCCAGTCAATCCACCTGATGAGCACGAGTGATTCAGTGAATGTGACTAAACCCAGGAGGCATGCGCCCTAGTCTGCTTCGACAGAAAAACCCCGGATATAAGGTAGGTTTCCATGTAGGAATATGACTAGTCTGATACCCCTGTCCATTTAGGAAAATGGATTTGGACTAGAAAAATATTCCCTCATCAAAGGTTATGTGATTGGGACTGACAACAGTCACCTTTGTCTATTTCGATGGACATCGCCAAGGAAGTGTTTTGTCTGTGACGCGGGTAAGACAATCTTGCTAATGCAAGAACTTCCATATGGTGACTTGGATCCTCTACTTTATACCTGGGGGCATGCAAACCTTTTGTACGCAAGTGAAAAGCAACCAGTGTAACTCTAACCCTGTAGTTTTTACTAACTTCAACTACTTAAGTTAGGTGATTAGTCTAATCAACCATTCACCTTCATCAGGACCAACGAAAACGGCAAAGTAAAGGAGATGTTTCCCACCGAGAAGCTATCCTACCTAACGTTAGTAGTTCCTTAACCCCTAGGACAGTAGTTGGTCATTCCTAGCTTGCATACAAAAGGCTCTGGAGCAAAGTTGTGCATGGGGCAAGCTCCCTAAAAAATGAACCTACTAATGAGACATCCTTATTATACGACTAGCACGAGCAGTTTTACGCAAAGTTCAAGCTCGTTAAAAAATAAACCTCGCCATGAGAAGTTTTACACGAAGTTCAAGCTCGTCAAAAAATAAACCTAGCAATGAGAAAATGTTTCCATAGAGTTCAAGCTCATTAAAAAATGACCCCACCTCCAGTAAATAACCATTTTGATCGCATGACTATCAGCTTTTGAACCTTGGTCGTGTTCTTACCATCACCTCCACTCTTTTTTAGCCAATCATATGCCTCCATTTGATTGTTTACCCTTTTGAGGAACAGTTGCGATGAGTGATTCTATTAGCCACCCTCTTTCCACTGTCGTGATTGGAATGTTCCAAACCTTACCTAGAACTAGTTGCTATCCAAAACATCACTTGTTCCTCAAAAAATGAGTCTCATTTAAGCTCTTCTCATCTAACTCGTAAAATATGAAAAGATTGCTGAGCAATTGGCCTCTCCAACTCGTTAAAGTGACCAGAAGTTCCATCCCTCCTCTAGATTTTAATCTTTTTGGACCTGAGGGATTATTACACAAAAAGATCGAGCGCTTGTCTTGTTCGACTCATTAAAACTATCGAAAAGTCATCCCTTTCGTATTATTTTACACTTTTTCGGACTTAAGGGATTACATTACAAAAAAGGACCACTAGAGTTGCCTTTCCGTCCCTTTTAGACTCTCTAAAATTGAAAAGGACCGAGTTATCTTTGTCGTTAAACTTGTTAAAACAATAGCAACAAACTTGTCCATGCAGACGAGAGCGAGTTTCACTGTTGCTAGGCTCGTCAAAACATAGCGACGGGTTTTCCCAAAGGGAAAATTATAGAACAAGCATATGTTATACTCCTCAATCTTGACAAAAATAAAGAGGTACTGGTCAGTGATGACTGGGGAAAAAGGGAAGAAAACTTGAATAGCTTCATTGGTAGCAGGTCGCTCTTGAACATGACACTTTCACTCTGTCACCATGATTGAGTCGGGTTGGGTTATTTCGTTCACCGGTCACATCACCATTGGTCCACAGTACCATCCACCTTGGGGTTAACACTACCAATCCATTTCAATGTCGCCAATATGTTCAAGAGAAGTCGCTCAGAGAATTCACCAACCTAGCTAACATCTCATCCGTTGCAATACCTTCACTCTCCATTTTTTCATGACCGCCACCCTGAACCTTGTATCATCAGAACATTTTCACCTCCACAAAATCATTTTCTCCTTTCTGTGTCATAGATGTGGGATTCATTAAGGCCCTCATACGACGGGTCACTTCTTGTCGACATCAACTCATTATCTAAGAAGTTGACTTAAGGACAACCCTTTCAGTACTTTGAAGCTTGCATGCCTCAATGGCAAGTTTCTCACTTTCGGCAACAGGTTTACATCAATGGCCTTCGACCGAAAGATTTTACGTGGTGTTCGACATCAGCTCATGTATTCACACCACGTGAATTGTACTGCATTACCTTGAGGGTCATCATCATTATCGGTGATTCCTCTCGTGCCTGTTAACAACTTACATCATTGGCTGGTAATCAAGTGATGTCTTTCCATGTTCGACATCAAAACATCTTTTCACATGGATCGACTTGTACTTCGGGTGAAGATTGAATGAGTTTGAAGACCCCGGATCTAGTTTCATCCATTCGGGCTGTGATATATTCAGGAAAATAAAGACATCAAATGTACATCATTGCTGCACAGATAATCATCCAAACTAAAGGATGATGGCTCTACCAGAATCATCAGTCTGCCACATAGACGATTATCTATCTTATGTACATGAATATGGATTTATAAAGCTGAGCATGGGAATTTCTGCCTCAGCTAGATCATGAAAATATTGTGAATATAATATATTGTATTGTATCTTATTACAGGTCACCTTCTAGTTCGAAAAACCTCGGATCCTCATTATAAAGCATTTCACCCGACATCAAAAGGATTTACGACCTCATGCTTTAGGGGGCAACTGTTATAGACATATTTGGGCACTACAACCCCAATCACATATTTCCATAAACCAAGGGCTTCTAAACCCCTAAAATTTTTGTTTTACACCCTAAAGGAACAAGGTCAGCTTATTACATTATCTCCCAGAAGTTCTCCATGAAAAACTACTCAAAACAGGACCATACAAACTGCTCCATGCATAGGGTGCGATGCATCTCACCTATTAAACACGAGGGGTGCTATGCATACTAGAAATCCCTTTTTTAGGGTGCGATGAGCAATAGAAGACAAATGGCAGAAGCAGTGTGCTAGGTGGAAACCCAGAGAATCTTCTAGAAACTGCTCATATGACACTTGCCTCTCTGAATTCACCCAGGGATGAGTAAGAGATATGAAATCTCCAAGTGGAACCAAGAACTATCAGTGAAATGACACTAATAAAAATCCCAGAAGCTAACTCACTCTCCTGAAAACATCTATATATGGATCCCTCATCCAAGAGATCAAAAGGCTGGAATTTTGTAATTTGCAAGGAAGTGTTGTTGGTTTCTCTTTGAAGACATTGTTGGGTGATCTTGCTTTGTATGAGGTGAAGAGGGCTTTCATGTTGGGAGGATGATGTTGGATTAGATAGCCTGGTTGTAATCCTCTCTTCTACTACTTCTATCAATAAAGTTATTTGAGTTTTCCTCCATATGCTTGTATATCTCTGAATCTTGTTTACGTATGCATTTATATGGTTAATGTACATCTGATCCTACATTATTTATGGTTATAGATCTCCATGCTTTGTTGGTATTTTGCTTCCTTGGCTCTACAGGTGTTCTTTAAAGCAGGACAAGTGAGAAAGGAGTGGCGAAAGCTCTATCAAAGGAGAGGAAACAAGCAAGGAGACTAGCGAAAGAGTGAGGTTGGTGCTCTCTGCTTCTCTCTCATCCATCTCTCATAAAGGAAAACACAAGTAACTTTAATCTGTTTGTTTCTAAGATAGCTACCCATCTTAGTGGGACTAACAACTCTGAATGGACACTAGTTTTCCCGATAACAGCCCCAGACCCCATAAAGTGGGGTTACGGGTGCCCCTCAAACCCCTTGTGACCTCCCCCCCTCTAACCCTCGGTTAACTACCTGGGCTAGTCATGGAAAGAATATAAGACAACCCAACATTCTCCCACTTGTTGTTTTCTTTCCATAGGGGGCCACAAGAGAGCTTAGTCATTTATCTAGCCCTGCAATGCCCACTGTTTCTCTACACCAAGAGAACTTCTCAGAGCTCACAGATTTTGTCAATGCATCTGCAGTATTCTCCAAAGTGTCCACCTTTACCAGCAACACCTTTTTGTCTTCTATCATATCCCTAACAAAGTGATACTGAACATCAATGTGCTTTGTCTTTGAATGATATACAGGGTTCTTTGCCAAGAAAACTGCAATTTGGCTGTCACAGTCTATCCTTATAGCTTCCTGTACTAACCCCATACTTGAACACAATCTCTGCAACCAAACTACTTCCTTGCTTGCATGAGTGGCTGCCATGTATTCTGCTTCTGTAGTTGATAGTGCCACTACATATTGTTTCTTACTCATCCAACTAACTTCACCTCCAAATAGGTTAAACACATACCCACTTGTAGATCTTCTCTGATCTAGATCTCCAGCCCAATCTGCATCAACAAAGCCATGAATATCCAACACTCTGTCCAATCCTGGTCTTCCTTGGTAGCACAAACCATAATCACTAGTGCCACGAAAATACCTGAAAACATGCTTCACTATTTTCCAATGCTCCTTCCCTAGTTTTGACATAAACCTGCTTAATACTCCCACTACATGTGCAATGTCTGGTCTAGTATAGACCATTGCATGCATCAGGCTACTGACTGCACTTGCATATGGAACACGGGACATGTCCTCTTCCTCTTCTTGTGTCTTGGTACATTGTTCAGCAGATAACCTCACACTTACAGGAATAGGAACCTTCACCGGTTTACTATCCTGCATATTAAACCTCTGCAATATTATCTTGACATACTTCCTCTAGTTTAACCAGAGCTTCCTCTTTTCCCAATCTCTTTTAATTTCCATGCCTAAAATATAGTTTTCAGCACTAATATCTTTCATGTCGAATTTTGAGGACAATTGGGTCTTCAAATCCTGGATAATTTCTTTGTCATTTCCAACCAGCAACATATCATCCACATACAAGACCAGATAAATAACACGGTCACTAATTAATTTAAAATACACATAATTATCTGCTTTGCTTCTGGTGAAGCCAAGTCCCCGTATAAATGTATCAAATTTATGATACCACATCCTTGGTGACTGTTTTAACCCATATAGAGACTTCTTTAACTTGCACACTATTTCTTTCTTACCCTTCACCGCAAAGCCTTCAGGTTGCTTCATGTAGATCTCCTCTTCCAAATCCCCGTGAAGAAATGTTGTCTTCACATCCATCTGTTCTACCTAAAAATCAAAGGCAGCAGCAATAGATAAAATTAATCTAATAAAAGTTACCTTGGCAACAAGAGAAAAAATATCCCCAAAATCAATTTCGGGCACCTAGGAATAACCTTTTTCTACCAATTGAGCTTTGTATTTCTCCACTTTTCCTTTTGCATTTGTCTTCTTTTTGAACACCCATTTGATGCCAATGGTTTTCCTCCTAGCCAAAAACTCCACCAGATCCCAAGCCTCATTTTTGTGCAAAGATGCCATTTCATCAACCATGGCCTCTTTCCACAGTTTTCCATCCTCTGAATCCATTGCTTCCTTCACAGTTCTGGGGTCATCATCAATAACAGACAAAGTAAAATTTGAACAGAAAGTAGATGGACTATACCTCTCTGGCTGCCTTCTTTCTCGAACTGATCTTCTCATAGCCGGAGTTTGTGGCTCTTCATCTTCTGATTCCTCCTCTGCTGTAGAGTTTGATTCTTCCTCCTTTAGCTAAAACTCTATCTTCTCAGGTTCCTTTAGTTGGACTTCATGTTTGATAACATCTTTCACCTCTCCGAACACCACATCTCGACTGTACACAACCTTCCTTGTTACTGGGTTCCAAAGTTTATAACTCTTTAAACCATCCTTATACCCAATAAAGATGCACTTTTTAGATTTACTATCCAACTTTGTTCGTTTCTCCTTTGGAACATGTACATATGCATCACATCCAAATACCCTTAGATGTGAAAGAGAGGGTTTCTTACCAGTCCATACCTCATGTAGAGTCTTATCCTCCAACGCTGATGAAGGTGACCTATTGACCAGGTAACATGCAGTATCCACTGCCTCTGCCCAAAATTCTTGAACTAGCCTGGCACCACTAAGCATACTTCTTGCCCTTTCCATCAACGTCTTGTTCATTCTTTCTACAACTCCATTTTTCTGAGGTGTATATGGAGTAGTCTTCAGCCGTGCCATACCACACTTCTTACAGAATTCTTCAAATTCCTTGCTGCAAAACTCTCCACCATTATTTGTCCTCAGCACCTTTATCTTCTTCTCCATCTGATTTTCCACGAGAGCCTTATATTCTTTAAACCTGTCAAAGACTTCAGATTTCTTCTTAAGGAAATATATCCATGTATTCCTTGAGAAGTCATCTATAAATGATACATAGTACATAGACTTACCCAGTGATGGAACCTTCACAAGTCCAAACACATCATTGTGCACAAGCTCTAATATCTGTTTCGCCCTCTTACCACCAGAGGGGAAACTCACTCGATTCTGCTTCCCATATACACAATTTTCACAGAAATAAAAATCCAGAGATCTATTACGCATACCTTCTACCATACCTTTATCATGAAGTATTCAAAGGCCTTTCTCTCCAATATGTCCAAGCCTTTGACGCCACAGCATGGTCTTCTCTCCAAAGACCACTAGATTTTCTACTCCACTTTCAAGAACCACAGAACTGTTGCACCCATCAACAACTGTGCTACCTTGCAGCTTGTTCAGAGTTCCAATCCGAACTCCTCACATCAATACCAGTGCTCCCCAAACCATCTTGCAGGTATCCTTCTCGAACACTGTTTTTACACCTGCATCATCCAGCTTTCTTACAGAAATTAGATTTCTGTCCAATGCAGGAATATGTAGAACACCCGGAAGTGTTATAACTCTTCCACCTTGCAACTTCAACTTTACCTTTCCGCGACCAACGATTTTGGCCTTCCTGTCATCCCCCAAGAAGACATCACCACCATCATGTTTCTCATAATTTCAGAACCACTCTCTATGGGGAGTGAAGTGAAAGGATGCACCTGAGTCAATCAACCATGCCTCATGATCTACATGTGTACTTGAAGAAGCCAAGTACACATCTCCACCTTCATCTGAGGTGGTTTTTGCCTCTGCAGAAGGAGCCTCATCAGATCCCTTTCCTTTGTCAGGAGCTTTATATTTATAGCTCCTTTTGAAGTGGCCTTCCTTTCCGCATTTCCAGCACACCACCTTTATAGGTTTTCCTGGAGATTTAGATCTCCCTCTAGATTTAGATCTCCCACTCGATGACTTATTTTTGTTTCTGTTCTGGGACCGTCCTCATACAGAAAAGGCATCACCATTCTGGCTCTCCATATTTTTCCTTCTCATCTCCTTCGTCAGTTGCATTGCTACCTATTGCAATAACCAGACTATCCCATGAATCTGGTAGAGAATACAACAAACTGATGTACTTATCTTCATCTGAAATTTTAATATCAACAGATGCTAACTGACTTACCACAGTATTAAATGCATTTAGATGCTCTGTCACCGAGTCTCCATCTTCCATCCTCAGGTTATACAACTTTTTCTGCAGGAACAGTTTATTCACTAGAGACTTAGATTGGTACAAAGTCCCTAACTTGTCCCACAAAGCCTTCACCATAGCTTCCCCTGCTACATTCAACAAAATTGAATCTAAGACACACAATCGTATTGTTCTCTTTGCCTTCCAATCCAACTTCTTCCATTCTTCATCGGACACTCCCGTTGGTTTAGTACCTAGATATACCACGATCCACTGATCTTTATCCACCAACAGATCCTCCATCTTGAGTTTCCACAACTCAAAACTCTGACCATTAGATTTCTCAATCTCTGTCTTTCCACTGCTCGCCATCTTCTTTCACCACTAGAATCGATCTTGCAGATCTCCCACTGAACAGGGTCTACCACAAGCCCGAGTGAAACCCCTCAGCAACAAAGGCTTCCCCTTGAAGCCAAAACAACTCTGATACCAAATGTAGGTTTTAACCCTGCAGAGAAATTACCTGCATACGAATTCTAAAACAGAGAAAATAAAATATGTGAGAGCATAACACATAAAACACAAATACACAGAGATTTTCCCCTAGATCCCAAAACCGGGACTACCAACTTGATTTTTCATTATGTTCCTTTCAATGTTACAATACATATTTATACATGCCGAAGCATCCAATACCATGGATCTAAAACCATTTCGTCCAATACCATGGACCGAAAACCATTGCGTCCAAAAAACATGTGTGAAAATCATGCACAAAACCATAGGTGGGTCCGCCCAACCTAACATAGGGTCCAAAACCAAAATTTTCTGGGGCGTTGCCCCGAACCCCATAAAGTGGGGTTACGGGTGCCCCTCAAACCCCCTGTGACCTCCCCCCCTCTAACCCCCGATTAACTACGTGGGCTAGTCATGGAAAGAATATAACACAACCCAACATCACCAACATATTTCCACCAACAAGTTGAGGTGACAACATCTATTATGTAGTGAATTTTTTTAAATCTAACAGTTGTGGGTGTATGTGACAACATATAAAAGACCCTAAGGTTTGAAGAGATGAAGACATGATGGTTCAATATAGTTCTAACTAATCACAACATGGATATGAAGAAGTAAGAACATCTGAAGAGGAAAGGCCATTGAACAGTGAGGAATGGTAGACTCTCTTGATTGGATGGACATGCTGAGAAGCCTGAAAGCATAAATAAGCAGCTACAAAGTTGACAATGAGAGGCTTGTCAAAGTGCAAGAAAGGCAAGTTTAAGTCAATGTAGTAATATTATAAAGTTTATCATACCTGCAAAGAATTAGGAAGCATGAGTTGGGAATCAACCATAGAGACATGCAAAGTCCTTTGGGACAAGAAGGAAGGACCAATGGGACAAAGGAGAGCATATTTAGAAAGAGGCATTGGTCATCCTATGAAGACACAATGAAAGGGGGCACTCTCCTATGTACTTCTAAAATGAATTCAAGCACTCATGAACAATAGTATGAGGACACTCGCAGTAGGCTACATTCTCATCACCATCATCATTATCATGGGAAGAGAAGAGAAAGAGAGTGTATACATGAGGAGTTTAGAAAGGCTAAGAATCCCACCTTTGATAATGAAATGAGAAAATAAGAGGATGTTAAAACTTGGTTTCTAGGAATGAAGAAGTTCTTTCAAATCCATAACTATTCAGAGAATATGAAATAAAAAAGTAGTTTTTTCAGCCTAAGAGATAAGCCTGATATATGGTGGAAAGACCTGTAAGATGTAAAGGGCATGAGGGAGGAAGAATTGTCTTGGAAGAAGTTTGAGGAGTATTTCAGGAGCAAGTATCTATCTAAGATACTTCGACAACAAGGCTAAGGACTTCTATGAACTTAGACTGGTTCAAATGACAAATGATAAATACACCACCAAATTCTTAGAGCTAATACGGTATGTTCCCTACCTTAAGGAGAAAAAATGAATATTGAGAGGTAAGTCAATGAAATACCACCATATTTCAAGGATAGAATTGATTTTGATTATCCCAAAATAGAGGATGCAATTCGAAATTGAAGCATTTTTATGAGTAGACTAGGCATAGGTCGAAATATAAAACAAACAGGAATTCAAAAGGAAATGCCAAATTTAAAGGAAAAGGGTGATGGGTCACTAAAGGATCAAGTGCGATACTTGTTAACCAAGAGAATTAACAAAGGTCCAAAGCCACTAGTAGAGGTCGTCCAACCCAATAACAAGTCAAGGGTTATGAGAAGGGCCCATACAAGTGTTGAAATTGTGGAGGAAATCAATTGAAGAAGGATTACCTATAGAACAAGAACATTGGTCCGAGATTGTACAATGCACAGGAGGCAGAGACAGTCAAAGACATAGCTCAAAGTATACCTATAATTCATGCAACTATGTATAATCACCAAGTTGATCACGAAGCAATGATTATAGAAATGAAAGGTATGCTCCATGACCAAAGCATTTCGATCTTGATTGACCGTAGTTCAAATTTTAGTTATATCAATCCTATTGTTGTTGAGAAATGCACATTAAAGAAGTACACAATGAGTCTTGGCTAGTCCAACTGGCCATGGGGAGGAAAAGAAGAGTTAAATATTGTGCAAAGGCTTACACAATTGAATTAAATGGGATTCTAATAGTGGAAAACCTCAATGTGATCCAGTTAGGAGAATATAATGTATTGTTGGACATGGATTTGTTATATGTGCATCGAAATAAGGTTTATTGCTTTCAAAATACCATCAAGTGCCTTAATGAAGCCGGGGAACATAGAATGTTGCAGGGAAAACTAAAAGCTACCTTAGTGAGACTAATCTTAGCTATTCAAGCCACGATAAATCATAGAAAATGAAGCCTTCTATTTTTTGTACAGATATCCTGCAACGATGAAGCTAATTACAATGTCGAGGATAGAGACAATAATGTCCTGAGGAAGTACCATGTTCCACAACAATTTTCATATGTATTCCTTGAATAATTCCTTGGTTATCTCCTCATTGAGAAGTAGAATTTATTATTGAATTAATGCTAGGAATGATCCAGATTTAAACTGGAATGCAATAGATTACAGATATGACCATAAATACGAGATGCAACAGAAATAATACTTCATTTCATTGATGTAAAATACTGAAATATGCTTACAAACAGAAATTGAAATAAACTAGCTCGGGCGATGGTAGCTTATCTTTGAGAAGAGATGTGGTGGCTACATGCCTCTGAACTATCTTACAATGAGGCTCGAAGGCCTATTTATTGTTAAGAAACAATGGAAAACCCTAAACATTCAAAAACCTAACCCTAGGAGATGAAGCGCCAAACTATGGGCCCTGCTTGGGTAAATTGGTACATCAATTTCTTGGGGTCGTAACTTTGGCATATGATCTATGTTTCACACGCACAATACCTTGTTAGAAAGATTTATCCGCGGACTACAACTTTTGAGTGAGAATCATCGGTCCATGGACCCATGTTGCTCCCAGTGTTCCAAAAAACCGTTGTTTAGGGCCTGAAAATGACTTCGGAAGTTCAAGACCCAAAAAACTGCTAAAAGTAGTAAATTGTGCTACAATTAAGGAAACTGAAAAAATGAAAGAAACAATAGTGGGGGTCCAAGTGGAATTGGTGGGTGGCCACCAATATCCACCTGGATCATCGTCCCCCCTTAGGAAGCAATGGTCCCCATTGCGTTGATTTCCTCCATGAGATGAGGAAACTTCTGCTGAACTTGGTCCCTGGTGAGCCACTTGCCCTAGTGAAGGAGTTGGCCTACTTTGACAACTCGATATAGTTGGATCTTCTACTGGCAAGTGTGCTTGATATGCATGTGCATGATCCTATCAGTTGCAGCTTGTTCTATACAATCTAGATTTAACTCTGTTGGTGTGAGTTGTTCTGCAATGTTGGATGTGTCTAGTAATGGTGGAAAGTATGGCTGAAGACACTCCACATTGAACACTAGGTGCAGGCCAAGGAATGGGTGAATGCTGATCTCAAATGCATTGTCTCCCACAACCTTGGTAATGGTGTAAGGACCATATCAGAGTGGTTTGATTTTTCGATAGGCTCCGGTAAGGCGTTCCTTTTGCGAATGCAACCAAACTTTTTTGCCCATCTGAAACTTGTGTGGCACCCGATGTTGATCATGTCGTTGCTTGTACTTGGCATTTGATTTCTCCATAATTTCGTGGACCTGCTGGCGGATATGTTGGATGTGCTCAATGATTTTTTTTTCCTTATCTGTTTCGGACTGGACATGAGCCGAATCTGCCTGAGTAGCTTCAAATGGCATGGCCACATCAATGGGACATAGTGGTTGGAATCCCAAGCCCATCTAAAAAATGTTGTGACAAGTTGAGTTGTGGAGAGCCCAGTTATAACTATGTTGAACATAGGGAAGGCTCTCATCCCATGTGCATGGATGCTTTGAATTGTACATGCGCAGAATGTGTATGATCATCCTGTTGACAACCTCTGTCTGGCCATCAGTTTGGGGATGGAAGGTTGTGGACTTAGTGAGTTTGGTGTCCAACATCAACCAGAGACTAGACCAAAATGTATTAAGGAACCTGTTGTCCCAATCTGAGATGATAGACTATGGGATCCCAAAGTGTATCCACACTCATTCAAACAAGAGTTTAACAGTGGCTTATGTTGTGATATTCTTCTTGCAGGCCACCATAATGGCCATCTTCGAGACCTTGTCAACGACCACAAGAACATAGTCATTTCCATGCTTAGTAGAAGGAAGTCCCAACAAGTAATCCATGGAGATGGATTCCCAAGGTCGACTAGGGGTAGGCAACAGAGTATAGAGGCCTTCCTTCTTGATGGTCAATTTAGCAATGGCGCAGGCACTATAGGATATGATGTACTTCCTGACATCCTGTCGAAGAATTGACCAATAGAAATACTTCTGCAGTACTGCCACCGTTTTCTCGACCCCGAAATGACCAGCAGCCCGACTGTAGTGTTCTTCCCAAATCATCTTGGCACGCTCGCTTGAAGGAACACAAAGGTGACCCAAATGGCATAACAGGGCATCCTAGAGGTGAAAATCTAGAACATGCTGACCCTCCAAGGGTGTTTAGTATGTGTCGCCGAATTCTAGGTCGCTTTTGTAGACAAGTGGCCAATCAGAAGTCTGGTGCCCACAAGAGTTGAGCACGGTGGTTAACGCCATGATCAGTGGTCAGTTGAGGCAATCTGCAACATTATTGGTGTTTCCCTTATTATACTTGATATTCAAATGGAATTGTTGTAGGTATGTGGACCACCTCTGATGGCGATCGTTCTGCAACTTCCCTTGCATCTGTATGAACTGCAGGGGCCAGTGGTTTGTGTGGATGATCGTTTCCTTCCCCAAAATGTAATGCTTCCATTGTCGGCAGGCCTGCACAATGGAATACATTTCTTTGTCATAAGTGGGATACTTTCGGACTATGTTTGAAAGTGTCTCACTATGATATGCCATTGGATGGCTGTGTTGAGTAAGGACTGCCCCAATAACATAGTCAAAGGCATCTGTATCGACCTCAAATGGCTGTTGCAAGTCTAGTAATGTGAGCACTAGTGCCGAGAAGAGGCGATGTTTCAACTATGTGAATGCCTTCTATTGAGATTCAGACCAAAATAATTTTTCTTTCGCTCCTCCCTTGGTGACTTGACTTAAGGACCAAGTGATATGAGAGAATCCCAACATGAACCTGTGGTAGAAATTGGCATGACCCAAAAAGCTACGGAGCTCTGTCAGAGTGGTTGGAGCTGGCCAATCCTAAATGACTTGGACCTTGGCTAGATCCACATGCACTCCCCATTCATCAATAATGTTTCCCAGATACTGAGCGTGGATCATGCCAAAAGTGCATTTCTCCAAATTGGCACATAGCTTGTGTTATCACAGTGTTTGGAGAACCTGTCGGATGTGATGGAGGTGCTCTTCCCAACTTTGGCTGAAGATCAGGATGTCATCTAAGTATACCACTACAAATGAGTTGGTGAATGGCCGCAAGATGTCATCCATCAGCCTCACGAAGGTTGCAGGAGCATTCGTCAACCCAAAAGGCATAACCAACCGTTCGAAAAGGCCCTCCTTAACTTTGAAGGTAGTCTTCCACACATCAGAGGGTTCGATTGGTACCTGGTGGTATCCTGACTTCAAGTTGATCTTGCTGAAATATTTTTCCCCCTTTAGTTGGTCCAGAAGGTCATCAATTCGTGGGATCTGGTATGTATTCTGGACAGTGATCTTGTTCAGCGCCTGATAGTCAATATAGAGTCTCCAAGTCCCATCCTTCTTCTGTATCAACACGAACGACTCCGACAAGGTGATGAACTCAGTCGGATGTGACCTTTCTACAGCAGTTCCTAAATCTTCCTCTTGATTTCGTCATTCTCCAGAATGAAGCACCAATAGATTGGTCCATTGGGCAGTGGTGCACATGGGGTCAGATCGATGGAGTGCTTGACCTGGCAGTGCAGGGGCACCCCCGCAGAGGAGGTGAAGATGTCCTCGTACTCCTCCATGACCTTTTTCATCTGTTATTGTCGTGCAGAGGGGCTCTGTTTGGATATCATGGCCACTGTCTTCTACTTTCCTTGAGGGTGTATCATCAGGAAAACAAATTTCCCAGTTTTGAAAATGATCTTACTGCATTGTTTTGCAGTAACCAAAGATATGGCAGTAAGCGGTGCTACCTTCAGTACCTTGTACAACTTATTTCCTAAAGTAACAATAACAGCATGAGGCCTTGACTCATACACAGCATGTCACTTCCACAAGTATGGTTGGCCTAATAATACATCACAAATATCAAGGGGAGAAATGTCACACAATACCTCATCCATGAAAGGCTTGATGTTGTATGGAAGGTGACACTGCTGGCTCATGTGAAGACCCCATCCTTGGTGAAGCCAACCCATGGTGTACGATTGTGGATGTGATGTGGTCAGTAATCCCAGCTGCTTCACGACCTATGCCGAAATGAGGTTCTTTTGGCTTCTATTGTCGACAATGAACTATAGTGAGGAACCCTTTACCCACATCTGGGAGTGAAAGAGGTGCTGCTCCTCTGGATCTTCAGGTTCCTCCTTCTAGATATTCGTGGTAGAAACAATGGCATTGGGCTCTGCATCGATAATTTGCTTCCCTTTTTCATTCCCCTTATCGAGTTCTGACTCAGAGTCAGAACATGCATCTGATTCTGAAGACTTGAGCTCTTCCACCAGTGACTGCTTGGCCTAACACTCACTTTTGTTGTGAGTGGAGCTGTTATGGAACTCACACCACTTTCTTATGTCCTTATTCGGGTTCGCGGTGTTGTTCTTTACTTGCGGCTTTGGCAGGTTGTCTTGGGCCACCCCACCTTATCATTGTCCTTTGTTCAGCGTTTTGGGGGCACCTTTCCCTTGCTTTGGATTCACAGATCCAAAGTCTCACTTCTTCTGTTTAAACTTCTACTCGAACTTGATAGCATGTCAGTACGCCGTGTTGAGCGAGGAGATGTCCAGGAACTCCATCTCGTCCTGGATGTACTTGTGTAGGTAGCCGTGGTATTTGAGTACCAAATGCATCTCAGAATCCTTGATACCCAACTTTGTGCGAAGGGTATGAAAAATATTAGTAAACTCCAGCACATCTTGGTCCCTTCCCTGCCGCAACGTGGTCCACTTTATGTATTTATCCTCATAGCTTCTAATAGGGTAGTAGTACTCCTTGATGGCATTTTATAATGAATTCCAAGTGGGTGCGGTTGAAAATAGTGAGCGCATACTTTCATCCTTCTGCTCGTAGTAGGTTTCCCACTAGTCCTTGACATGGGGGGAGACTTTGAGAAGAGCGAAAGTATTCTTTTCCCGACCGGAAAAGTCATGAACAAAAAAATACCCTTCTAGCATATTTAACCATTTATCTACAGCGTCTACATCTATCTGACCCTGAAATATGGGAATGTCAAAGTTAACTTGTACCTTAAAGGGTGTGGCACTTCCAGAGTAGCTGCTGGAAGTAGATGTGTCGCCCCTGGGTAGCCACTGAAGGATCTGGGCAAAGTTGTCCATCATCACATTCCTTTGTCGCTCGAGGGCCTCTTCAAGCAAGATTTTGATAGGATCTCCTACCCCCTCATCTTTATTTTCATCCGCCATGGGAGGCCGTCAAGATTTGCGAGGCTGGTCTTGCAAAGGTTCGACCAGTTCAAGCCCTAACTCCTTATATCTCGACCTCGTTGGGGACATGCAAAGAAAAATAGAGAAAGAGCAAACCACTCTGATACCACTAATTTAGATTTAAACAGGAAAGCAACAGATTACAGATATGACCATAAATACAAAGATGCAACAAAAATAATACTTCATTTAATTGATGTAAAATACTGAAATATGCTTACAAACAGAAATTGAAATAAACTAGCTCGGGCGATGGTAGCTTATCTCTTAGAAGAGATGTGGCGGCTACATGCCTCTGAAATTTCTTACAATGAGGATCGAAGGCCTATTTATTATTTAGAAACAATGGAAAACCCTAAACATCCAAAAACCTAACCCTAGGAGATGAAGCGCCAAACTATGGGCCCCGTTTGGGTAAATTGGTACATCAATTTCCCGAGGTCATAACTTTGGCATGCGATCTTCGTTTGATGCGCACAATACCTTGTTAGAAAGATCTATCTGAGGAATACAACTTTTGAGTGAGAAACACTAGTCCATGGTCCCATGTTTCTCCCAGTTTTCCCAAAAAACGTAGTTTAGGGCCTCAAAACGACTCCAAAAGTTCAGGACCCGAAAAACTGCTAAAAATAGTAAACTGTGCTACAATTAAGGAAACTAACAAACTGAAAGAAACAATGGTGGGGGTCCAAGTGGAATTGGTTGGTGGCCACCAATATCCACTTGGATCAAGGAATAGCTCCAACATCCAAAGCTTCGTATAGAATGAGCACTCCAGAATTAGTTGAGTTGAAGCTACAACTCAAAGATATGCTAGAAAAAGGTTACATAAGACCAAGTGTATCTCCATGGGGAGCACCAGCCTTGTTCAAAAACAAGAAGGATAGCACACTTAAGTTGTGCATTGACTATTGACAATTGAATCAAGTAACCATCAAGAAGAAGTATCCATTGCCACAGATTGATGATTTATTTGACCAGTTGAGAGGGGAAATAATATTCTCCAACATTGATTTGAGGTTAGGTTATCAGTCGGTGCATATAAATGATGAAGACATTCATAAAACAACCTTCCAAATGAGGCATGGGAATTTTGAATTCATGGTAGTGGCCTTTGGACTTACCAATGCACTTGCGACCTTTATGTTCCTTATGAACAATGTATTACAACCATATTTGGATAAGTTTGTCATAATCTCCGTGGATGACATTATGGTCTATTCAAAGACCAAGGAGGAGAATGAATAACATTTGGAAACATTATTGCAATTGCTAAGAGATAGTAAGATTTATGCAAATCTTAATAAGTACAACTTATTTCAATCACAGATTTAGTACTTGGGACACATTGTCTCAAGGGAGGGAGTAGTTGTTGACACATAGAAGGTTAAGGATATCATGGAATGGACAACACCTAAGAACGTGGCTAAAGTTAGGTCCTTGATGGGACTGGCAGGATATTATAGGAGATTTATTAAGAATTTCTCCAATATTGGTTGTCCAATTCCCGCTCTGCAAAAGAAAGGGAAGAGGTTCGAATGGACAATTGATTGTGTTGCAAGCTTCAATCAATTGAAGTAATTGTTGACCAATGCACTAGTATTAAAAATAGCAGATCATGAAAAGTATTTCATTATGTGCACAGATGCATGCAAGGAGGGACTTGGTGGAGTCTTGATGTAGGAAGGTCAAATGGTGTGCCATGAGTCTTGAAAGTTAAATAAACATGAGAAGAATTATGTAACGCATGATTTAGAATTGATGCCATCATCCATAAACTGAAGATGTGGAGGAACTACCTTCTTGGTAGAAAATTCACCGTAATGATTGATCATGTAGGGTTGAGGTATTTATTTAAAAAACCCAAGTTGAATGAAAGGCAAGCTAGATGGTTGACCACTTTCAGTGAGTTTGAGTTTGATATTAAGTATGTAAAAGGAAAAGAGAACATAGTGGCCAATGCACTTAGCAAGAGGGTGCACTTAAACGATTTAGCAGCCATAAGTTCCTATGGAACTGATCTTGAAGAAAATATCAAACACGTTGGGTAGAAAGACAAAATGTATCAACAATTAAAAGAGAAGCTATAACAAAGCTTCCAAGGAAATGAAAATAAGGACTATTGCCTTACAGAAAAGGGGTTGATTAAATTCAAAAGAAAAAATTATGTATTAAATAACAACGACTTGAAGAAACTCATATTAAAGGAATTTCATGCCAAGCCATATTCTGGCCACCCAGGTTACCAAAAGACGTTGAAAACCATCAAGATATTTTATTTTTGGCCTGATTTAAAAATGGAGGTGGCAAGTTTTATCTCAAGATGCATAGAATACCATCAAGTAAAAGTTGAGTGCAAGAACCCATATGGTTTTTTACAACCCATTCCTATTCTGGAATGGAAGTGGGAAGTGATTTCCATGGATTTTAATATAGGGCTACCAAGGACTCCAAAACAACATGATGCAATCATGGTAATAGTTGACAAGTTGAGAAAGGTGTTTCATTTGATGGTTGTCAAATCTAAAAATTTAGCAAATGAAGTAGCACAATTCATCATAAAGTAAATTATAAGACTACATGGAGTTCCCAAGAAGATTATATTCGATAGAGATTCCAAATTCACTTCAAAATTTTAGAGAGAATTATTTGTAGACTTGGGAACAAAGTTGGCATTTAGCACAACATACCATCCTCAAATTGATGAGCAAACAGAGAGAAAAAACATAATTCTTGAGGACATGTTAAGAATGTATGTAATGCACTAGCCTAGGAAGTGGGAAGAGTACCTCCCACTGGTGGAATTCCCATACAATAATGGGTATCAATAATTGCTAAAAATGAGCCCATTTGAAGTTCTTTATGGGAGAAGTTGTAAAAATCCTATCAATTGAAATGATATAGTGAATTGGGTCCTCATTGGGCCTGATATGTTGAAAGACATGGAGCAGGAAATCAAGCCATCAGAAGGAATATAAAGGTGGCACAACATAGGCAAGACAAGGAGTTTCAAGTCGGGCCCAAACATGTTTTCCTGCGAGTTTGTGTACAAATATGGTGATAGAATTGCAACTACTTAATAAATTTTAATCTAAATCAAGAGACCCAATTCTACTCTACTAATTTGCATAATTCAATTCACAATTTAGAACAACAATTTTAGACATGAAATAAGAAATAACACACATGCATAATATTTTTCCGGGGAACCCAACCGGGAAAAACCCCTCAATCCTCTTTGCATTAATAAAATTAATAAAGATGTATTACAATTGCTTGCCTGCACTGAGAATAGCCTGAAGGTGAATAACCTATCTCTCTACTCAATGAGAAGCTTCGACCCATATTTCCTCAATTTCTTCCTCTACTTGAGCCCCTATTTCCTTGTGAAATTCCTAGATAATTAGCCCCAATTTTTTAGGATTTTTCCTCCAATTGATTGTGCAATTCCCATGGTTTGATCATCTGACTGCATGCAACACCTGTACACTCAAACTAGTTTACAATTTCTTGTTACATTGCCTTGGAATCTCCACCATAGTTGGGAACTTGAATTCTCTGCATGCACTAGTTATTTTACGCTGATTGATCAGTTAACTAGATGATCATCGAGTTAGACTGTTGTCCCACTACACAACTGACCTACCACTAGTTCCTCCAACTATTAGAACTAGTTTGATTGAACACAACTATATATAACTAAATAGGATTATTAAAATTTAGTAATCACACATGCTTAACTGAACTCTAAGCCCTCTAACTCGAATTTACTGAGCTAACTGAGTGACAAGAGCTATGTCACAAAAGTAAACTACATCCAAGTTGTCTATTGATGTGGAAATTCAAATTTTCTCAATTTAACCAAGGGAAAGTCAAATTGAGACTTTCTTGTTGCACTTCTCAACATTCCCTCTCAGCAAGAAAGGGATTATCAACCACCCCTATCCTACATTTGTGGAACTCAAACTTCCCTCTTGACAAAGCCTTTGTCAATATGTTATAATTTTGTTCCTTTGTAAGAATGTATTGTAGAAACATTATCTGCCTTTGAACACAGACCCGTAAATGATGATATCAAATTTCTATATGCTTGGATCGAACGTGAAAAACTGAATTATTAGAGATCTTAATGCAACTCTGATTATCACAATAGATCACAGTTGTATCGATCATCTGACCAAACAATCCCACTTGTATCTTTCTCATCCAGATCACCTCACATGTTTCTTGACTTGCAACCATGTATTCTGCTTCTGCCAAGCTGAGTGCCATAGATCTCTGCTTCTTGCCATACCAAGAAACTACTGCGGACCCAACATTGAAATTTTCACCTACTGTACTCTTACGTTTGGATGGACTCCTTGCCCAATATACAAC
Source organism: Pinus tabuliformis (assembly GCA_031772625.1). Classification (NCBI taxonomy): domain Eukaryota; kingdom Viridiplantae; phylum Streptophyta; class Pinopsida; order Pinales; family Pinaceae; genus Pinus; species Pinus tabuliformis. Next base: position 938,931,608 of record CM062814.1, read on the forward strand.
TGTGAAGTCACAAAACTTCACTTCCTCTATCCATGTGTACCATAATCCATACTGGGTAGTTCCTCTGAGGTACTGTAAAACATTCTTAGTTGCCTTCCAATACAATTTGGTCAGCCTAACCATAGCTTGGATCAGCTGGTTCACTGCATAGCACATATCTGGTCATGTGTTCAAAATATACATCAATGAACCCACTAACGGATGGTAAATGGTAGCATCCACCTCTTCACCTAAAGTGGTAGTCTCCTTCCTCCAATTGGTTGTTAGAGTTGTCTCCATGGGCTTACAACTCTCCATGTGGAATCTCTATAGCATCTTGGTGGCATACTTTACTTGAGACACAAACAATTCCCCATCACCTTGACATACTTCCATCCCGAGGAAGTAGTGCATGAGACCCATGTACTTCATCTCAAAGTCCCTTACATGGTCCTTCTTGCAAGAGATGATCAGTTTCTCATCACCTGTTGATATTAAATCATCAACATATAAAAAATTATAAGAAATTTATCTTCTACCAAAATGTGATAGAGGTTTGCATCTGCTTCACTTTTGGTGAAGCCCAAACCAGTGAGACAACTGTCAATCCTTGTGTACCAAGATCGAGGCGTGTGTTTGAGATTGTACAATGCTTGCTTGAGTCTGAACACATGAGACTCCTAATAAATGTCTCAAAACCTTCTAGTTTCTCTATGTACACCTCCTCCTCGTTAACACCATTGATAAATGTTGTTTTTACATCCATATGGTGGATCTTCCACCCCATTTGCACAACCAATCCAAGAATTGATCTAATGGATGAATACCTTTCTATGGGATAAAAAATTTCCTCATAGTCAATTCCCTCAACTTAAGAGAATTCTTTAGCCAAAAATATGGCCTTATACTTCTTTATGCTTCCATATTCTGCATGCTTAACTTTGAAAATCCATTTCGAACCCACAACTGATTTATCTATCAGTCTTGGGACCACTTCCCAAACACTGTTCTTCATGATGGATTTATATTATTCTACCATTGCATCAACCCAAATTGGTTTCTAAATATCAATCATTAGAACCATGTAGCCAGTGTACCTCTTAGGTGACCTCCTTTTCCTGCACAAATTTAAAGGAGCTCCCATCTTCTCCCTCACATCCTGCACAAGTCTATGAGTTTCCTGGTTCTTTTTCTTCCTTCTCTAGATGGTTCTTCTTGAGTGGATGTCTCCACTCCCTGATCCTCCATTTGTGGCTGCTCCACAACTTCTTGGGGCTCCTCCCTTGGAGCTAAAATCTCCTCTCTTGGTGGGATTTGAAGCTCCCTCTCAAGAGACCACCACATCGCTTTCTCCTCATCAAACTTTACATCCCTCCGCAGAAGTGTCATTTTGAGGGAAGGTAAGTACAATTGGTAATTATGTGGAGTTTTATTGTAACCCACAAAAACTCCCAACTTTTTTGTTAGCTCAATCTTCTTCCTTGAATTTTTGGAGACACAATAGTAAACAGAGCCTCCAAAAATCCTGAAGTGAGACACATCCGACTTTCTCCCTGAGAAAGCCTCCTCCAATGTAATCATGCCAATAATGCTATGAGGACTCTGGTTCTACAAGTAGATTGTTTTGTTACATGCCTCTGCCCACAAATGCAGTGGTAAGCCTTGGTCATGTAGCATAGCTCTCACAACTCCAACAATGCTCTAGTTCTTTCTCTTAGCTACCCCATTCTGTTGTGGGTTGTGGGGTGTTGTCAGCTCTCTTTGAATGCCTTCTTTTGCATATAACTCCTTGAAGTCATTCAAAACATACTCACCTCCATTGTCGCTCCTAAGAGCCTTCACCTTATTTCCGATCTCTTTCTCAACTAGTGCCTTGAATTCTACAAACTTTGAGAATGTCTCATCCTTCTTCTGCATGAATAAGATCCAACACTTCCTTGAGAAATCATCAATAAAAGTAACAAAATATTTATGTCTAACAATGGAGGTTGTTGAGAAAGGCCCACAAACATCAGAGTGGACTCTTTACAAGACTGCATGTTCTTTGATGTCTCGTTCATGGAATGTGGATTTCACATACTTACCCAAGGTACAACCTTTGTAGACATCATGCTGCTCAAATGCTCCTTTAGGGAGGCTAGTGGTTGTTTGATGCATAATTTTCAGGGCACCATGATGCAAATGGCCCAATTTCTTGTGCCAAGGTTCACCAACATCGTGGCTCTACACTTTCTCTGCCTTAATGATTAATTCAACACAATCTTCCACATCCAACTTGTACAAGTGCTTCACATGAACCCCGATATGCTTCACATATCCAGTGGCTATGTGTCTCAGGAATGCTTTCCCTTTGCTAAATATCACATCATTACCATGGTCTTCCAAAATTGCTACAGAGATGAGATTCTTCTTTAGGCATAGAAGAAACATGACATATTTGAGGCGAAGAGGGGATCCCAATGCCCTCTTAAAGGTTACTGTACCAATCCCAGTAGCACTATACCTTCCATCGTCCCCAATCTCAATATGAATTTGGATATCTTTCTCCTCTAGGTCACTGAAACAATTTCTACATCCTGTCATGTGGAACGTGACACCTGAGTTCAAGTACCACACACTCCCCATCACTATTCTGGCTATGCATGCGATAAGGGTGAAGTCTAGCTCAAATTGTGAAGCCAATGCCTCACTTGTTACTCCTCCTAAGTTCTTCTTCCTAGATGTCTTATGTCGACACTTTGTAGCATAGTGCCCAAATTCATGACAATTGAAGCATTTCATTTTGGAGAAGTATTTATTCTTTCCCCCTTGGCTAGATTCTGGTTTGGTTTGATATTTATTCCCTTTTCCCTTCTTTCCCTTTCCAACCAATGAAAATTTTTCTTCATCCTCTACCTTGGATGAGATTCCATCTCTGGTATTCTGTCTGATCTCTTCTTGTACCAAATCAGACCACAAGTGTTCCCAATTTAGTAATTTCTCCCTCCCATTCACTAAGTCTTGGTAGCTATGCTAGATTTTGAGAAGGCCTAGAAGAGCTAGGATCACCAATTCATCTTCTGCAACATTCACACCAACCCCTCCAAGATCATCATGAACTTGTGTAAATCTACTGAGATACTATGGAATAGTATCATTCTTTTGCATCTTGATGTTTCGAAGTTTGTCTTTGAGGGCTAGTTTTTTATGATCATTGCTATTCTCGAACAACACTATTAGTGCCTTCCACATTGCGAAAGGAGTTTATTTCCCATGGAGATTTGAGACAATGTGGTCTCACACTCCCTCCAATATTATTCTCCTCGTCTTGGCTACATATTTCTTCCATTGGGCTAGATTCTGGGCATCAAATTCTATTGGTTTTGCAACATATCTCTTGATGTATTCTAGCAAGCCATTGCCATTAAGCACTGCCTCCATGTGATCCTTCCATGCAATGAAATTTGAGTTGCCTTCCAAGGAATACTCTAATCTCAGTCCATTGAAGGCCATTCTCCCAACTTTGAAGAGATCCTACTACATTGAAGCTGCAAATTCGAACCTTCTGAGAAACAACTTCAAAATTCCTGCTCTAATGTGAATCCTTCTCTGATACCATGTAGAAATATGGTGGAAAAATTGCAATTTCTCAAGAAATTTTAATCTAAATCAAGAGACACAATTCTACTATATTCCTATGCGGAATTCAATTCACAATTTAGAACAACAATCTCATACATGCAATAAGAAATAACACACGTGCACAATATCTTTCTAGGGGAACCCAACTGGGAAAAACCCCTCAAGCCTCTTTGCATTAATCAAATGAATAGATATGTATTACAATTGCTTGCCTGCACTGAACACAACCTACAAGTGAATAACATATCTCTCTGCTCAATGAGAAGCTATGACCCAGACTTAGTCAATTTATTCCTCTCCTTGAGCCTCTATTTCCTTGTGTAATTCCTAGATATTTAGCCCATATTTTTTAAGAATTTTCCTCCAATTGATTGTGTAATTCCCAAGGTTTTATCATCTGACTACATGCAACACTTGTACACTCAAACTAGTTTACAAATTCTTGTTACAATGCCTTGGAATCTCCACTACAGTTGGGAAGTCAAATTCTCTGCATACACCAGTTACTTTAGGATGATTAATCATTTAACTAGATGATCATTGAGTTAGACTGTTGTCCCACTACACAACTGACCTTCCACTAGTTCCTCCAACCGTTAGAACTGGTTTAACTGAACACAACGGATATAACTGAACTAGATTACTAAAATTTAGCAATCACACATGCTTAACTGAACTCCAAGCCCTCTAACTCGATTTTACTGAGCTAATTGAGTGACAAGAGCCATGTCACACAAGTTAACTGCATCCAAGTTGTCTACTGAAGTGCAAATTCGAATTTTCTCAATTTGACTAAGGCAAAGTCAAATTGAGACTTTCTTGTTGCACTTCTCAACAGTTAGACCCAAGAAGAGCTCCCTAAAATTTGGGTCTTGCACCAAGTTGGAACCATGGTTTTGTGGGCCATTTGAAGTGCTCGAGAAGATAGGACCGATGGCATACATGTTGGCTTTGACTTCATCAATTAGAGTGCATGATATTTTCCATGTTTCATTGCTTAAAAGATATGTGCAGGATTCTAATCATGTAATTAATTAGTACGTGTTACATGTAGAACCAAATGGAGAGTTCCAACTGGAAACTCTACACATCCTTGATCATAGAAAATTCATGCTTCAGAATCAAGTAATAGAGCAAGTCAAAGTGCAGTGGAGGAAATTTTGGCCTGACGAAGCCACGTGGGAAATGACTAACCTAATGTGGGAAACATATCCTTTCTTATTTGTTGAGTAAGGGAAATGTAAACATAGTGTAAATGTTGTACATAGTTTTGTATGTAAATCTTCGTAAACAACAATGCTTGGCCTAAAGCATGTTTGTTGTATATAGTTATTGAACACCAAGGACAGTGACCCCCCCAGGGGCAGGGTGTGACATCCCCTAGTTAATAAGTTTCTCATTGGGAGGGGACTGTGATATCCGCTAGATAATATTTCTCTCATCGTAAAAAAAAGGTTGAGAGAGGGACACAAATTCCATTGCTTGAGGAAGGAGATTGCTTGAGGGAGTTATTGTTTTAAATATTATTCCTGGTTGATTGAGTGGTTTTAAATGGGCTGACTGTGCTATGAATTAACTGAGAATAAGAGGAGTGGACAAGATGTCCTTTGAGCTCCAACCATACACAAGAAAAGGATAAAAATTTAAAGATAGACATAGGCTACGTTGTCCAACAGTTGGCTATGTGGAACTTTGGGAACAAGAGAGATGATTGGCCTGTTCAGAGGACATGAACAAGTCTAGGATAGAGGGGATTATCGAGATACATTCTCATGTGCAAACAAATACACTGGAATGTAGAGGCTTCGACAAAAAGAATAAACTCTCTAGGATTGTGTAGGAATAGCCTAAGGGTTCTCTGCATGGACCCTGTATGAAAAAGGAAAAATTCCTCCAAGGTTGGAGGTGTGAATACAAAGAAGACAATTTCCTAGAGTAGTTTGTCATTGTTAAGCTTTGGAAAGTTTCTAAACAAGTTGAAGAACCCTCGTAGAGGCTTGCTGGGAAAAAAAGTTATAGAGAGCAATGGCTTTCCTATAAGGATGAAGAACCCACTGGAAGCTTGTGGATTGATGAACCCACTGGGTTAGGAAGAAACACTCAGGTGCTTGTGAGGGATGATGAACCAGCAGAAGTTGCCTTTGGGTTGAAACTCTGGTGCTTAACTCACTGATGAACCACCTGGAGAGTGATTTCTTTACCAATCAGTACCCTATCCACTGATGAACCTTCCTTATTGTGGACTCTCTTCTCCTAAAAGTGACTTGAACTCTCTGTATTGTGATGTCCTGGCATGGATTTTCAATATGTATGAAAAGTTTAAGAGGATTGAGTGGAAGCTTATGTAACTGGTGGATGAAGGCAAAGTGGCCTTGGGACGTCTTGTTTTATATATTGTTTTCGTTGAAGCTCATTGAAGCTTCCCTCTGAAGCACTCCACCTCAGGCATTGGAATCTGTCTCGGGGGTGACAACTACAAGTAATAGTGGTTGTAGCTTATTTATGGTTGGGTGGAGACTCGAAGTCCCAATCCCAGTTGCCTATTTATTTAGCTATATAAGAAAAATAGTTTCTCATCCTTCTTATATTTGGATATTTTGTATTGGTCATTGTACTGGTTACATGCTTATATTTTCAATGGGGAATGTGATTTCTTATGTGTTAATGGAAATTATGTTTCCTATAAGCATGTCTAAAGAATAGTTGAGATTATGAAAATGTTGCGGAAGCATGAACTGTTGTATTCGTTTCATTAATTTGATAGGTATGGGTTGTTGGTTGTTTATTTTCTCTATGTATGTGAGTTGATTGTGTAAAAGAAACACATCATTGTGATTACGAGGGAGCTACTAAAGTTCCTTGTGTTTTTGGAGAAACAAACTCGAGTGCATATTTACTAAGTGTAATCTCTTGTACAAGTATTTTTCCAAGTTTCATGTTTAGAACTCCTATGCATCATTAGTGAGTTAGTCACAGGTTGCGGCGCCTGTGTAACCGGGAAGAAACTCGTCAAATTTTCTAACTGTCAAAATCTTGTAAAACCAGCTTGAAGTCACCTGTAGGACCCGACAAGTTGGGGGTTGGGAATTCAGTTGAAATACTGTCGGACCTCAAGTGAATTTGCATTCAACTGAAGGTGCACAAGGCGATCCATTGAGGTTCGGGAGTCGGGACAAACACCCAGGCCAAGAATCAGGGTGAACACCCAGGTTGGGGCTAGGCTAGTTAAGGACCAAAGCATAAATGATCTAGGAGGGAGGTCGAGTAGACCTCTAGGTCAGAGGTCAAGGGTCAAGGCCCTTGTTTGAGTGTTAACATATTATGGAGGGGTGGAATAGGATGACCTCCAATTGCTTGTAGGAATGTGCCTATTCACGTTGATTGGTCCATGATGGAAGAGATGGCACACAAAGCACCATGTGGGTTAGCATGTGATTTCCACGTGGAATCAATGATGACATGGAAAGGGTAAATTGACCTATCTTTGAAGGGTCATATCTTTGAATCTGTGAGTCAGATCGAGGTAAAATTTATATCGTTGGAAAGGACTCGATGAGATAAACGCAACAAAGGTATCCATTTAAGGTTTTGGAGAAGTTGAAAAAGAAGAAAAATGTAAACCCCATTTCCATAATTGTTCCTTGGAGTTTGGGACGACATAGTAACTGCCTCCTTCTAACCTTGGTTGGGGTAAGGATTGGGAGGGGGTGCCTTACAACTAGATATTTCTTCTTCGATGTTTTGGAAAAATATTTTTCAGTAGTTTCAATAAAATGTATATTTTTTTTAACCATTTCCATGGTGAATCTAAACCATCCATTTCAAAATCAAAACTAATATCCAACATTAATGGGATATACATATTTTTTCTTGGAAAAATTACACAAGGCTACCATGAAAGCTCTAGACTAATCTCTGCATGATTGATTCCAACTTGATACTCCCCTAATCAACACCTCACCATCAATCCACAAGGGATTCCATTTAGAAATTGAAGGTTTCTCATATATTTAAGCAACCATCACCCAATTTCAATGTAAATTTGTTATACAGGACAATGACCTCCTCATCAGCTTAGAGGAGAAAGACAGTTTGGTTAAAGACATGACCTAATTCACAGGCCTATTTTCCAAGGTAACGCACCCCAAAAACATGCAAGAAGAGTTATAACGCTCTCCATGCATCAACAAAGGGCATTAGTCCCTATGTTAACTCATTGTTTTTCCTAAAGGGAAACATTACCCAAGATTTGTGAGATTCCATAGGTCAAAGTGCAGGTTGACTGGCTGACACTCCGCTTTTCACTCAAATGTTAGCTTGAAAAGAAGGAAATATCTACCGCCAACCTAACTAAGGACATTCTTATTCCTAACAAAGTCTCAAAGGGAAAGAGCAATAAAGCGAGGAAACATCCTAGCTTTTGCCTCAATGGAACTCATGAGAGAATTGGCAAGGATAAGCCTCTCACCATCTATATATTGGAGGCTTGGGCATTGTGATAGAGGTCGAATGGTTGTCAAATGATTGTCGAAAATTTGTATGATATATAGTTGTTTTTCTGCCAAGAGGTTGAGAGAGAGAGAGAAAGGAGCTTGAGGAAAAGAGGAAGCCTGATCTAGCCAATACGGTTGTAATCATTCTTCTTCAATCTAATAATATAGATCTATTGTCATGTTGCCTACTTGATGGTGTTGATGTAGAGTTTATTTACATGTTGATTCAATATCATAACTTATGAGTAGCTTAGACACATGTTGTTTCATATCTGTATGCATTAATGTGTTAATTATCAAGGTTTATATGTTGTAGGATTACTCTCCGTCTTGTTTATGTGCAGGGGTTGATCTAAGAGCTGGCAAAGGGGTCTTCTGCTTTGCTACATTGGGTTCTCCAGCAGGGATGCACTAAGGACTAAGGTAATCTCTCTTCTTCCGCTTTGTTAATCATGCATTGATATAGATATGTATATGCTTCTTTGTGATAACTGCAATTAATCTGAAATGGTCTGCCTTGGATCCCGCAAAGATCCTTAAGGGTATCCCAGTCACAACTGCCCATGCATTAATCCCTATAGAAAAATTCAACTTTGCAATAATGAAATCAAACAAATCTACATTAATATTTTCCCATGCATGTCCAATGCTAAAACCACTGCTATAATGTCACAATGTAATGTACCCAACTCCAAGCCAAGTCACATCATTGTGAATTTTCTCTCTAATACGACTGGATGTACCCGACATGCAAGGTACATCAAGGACTCACATGCTTGAAGTAATTATCAACCTCTGATGTGGTTCACATGAATTCAAGAAACATGTAATGGAAGAAAATTCGTGTGAAAATATCAAGAAAAATATGTTCATAAACAAGAAACACATTCGTCATGCAGTGCAAAGCATTAGGAATACACTATGATAAAAATAAAATAAAATAAATGAGTAAATATAGCATGAATCAAATATACAGAGAACACTTATTTACCTCAAAATATTTCAACAACTAGTTATAGAAGTCAAACATTCCTCTCTTTTGTAGACTTTGTCACTCCAAAACTCTTAGTAGCAAGTCACCCCCAAGTTGAGGCTATGTTTCACAAGGATGGGTGCCTAAGATAGCTTGAATCACTCACGGACAATCAAACTTTCACGCTATCATAGTTTATTCAGTCACACAATAAACCAAGTTGTCATAGTTTACTAAACCAACCGTGTAACAACCTCAACTTACCATCTCTCTTTCCTCTTCAACCTACATAGGAAAAAAATCCCCTTTCCTTGCAATGCAGTGCCTCGGGATATTCCATTTCCTTATAGGTATATAGTGTTACTAATTAGGAAACTCAATCCTGGAAGCTTAAAATATTCTCGAGCAAGGAAATTTCTTCAATAGTGCCAATGCAACCATGCACTTAGACAACCTCACATGTTGGACAATAAGCAATCATAACACACAATCAATTAGAAATGACTCTTTCCAACATAACTCCTCTCTCCTAGAAGTAAGATCAATGTTGAATGAGAAAGAATGAATGGGGAATCCCTCTAACCATCCAAAAAAGGGATTAACACATGAATGCTCCCCATGTTCCATGTGGCATCCCAGACAAGAAGCCCATGTAACTCATTTTCTTAACTAATTCAAATATGCGATTAACACAATTTGATAAACTTTGGTCTAGCCTCTCTAGCGACCCATCTCTATCATGGAATCACAACCCCTGTAAATCTTGTCCTTGTTTGTCTATAGTCATTATTCATTTGTAGATCAAAACTTGGATACTACATAACAAGTCATACACAAATGACGATAATATAACTTACTACTTATATATAAATCTATAAATCAATAAAGAACTAGAATTAATATTATATGACTCAACTAGCTCACATTTACAATTTAACAATGCTACTATATTGCATAAACTTATTGTCTTGTTTTTTTTTTCTAAGTAAAGGCTAATTCTATATTAAAGAAAGCAAAATATGTACATGGGTTACATCTTCCGAGGAGGCCGAAGCCAGTCCTCTAACAATAGCAACTGGACCAGACTGTCTATCCGCTGAAACAGATTTACAAAACATTGTCCATATTGATTTTCCTTGGACTTCAGACAATTAGGACTTGGACTGACAAAATTACCATTGATGCTAGCAGGACTGAACCTGTTTACGCCATAGACTCTAACACATAAAAAGCTGACTGTATTAACCTGTGGCTTACAGCCATAGAAAAGCTGAGACCTTGGACTGAAAAAGACAGAAGGAAAAAACAACATAGTCATTGACAAATTTTCAAAAAACTAGACAGAAGCACCCGTTGAGGCTTAGGCTGTATGGCTGGGCGACGCTGGTTGCTTTCCCTTCTCCGGACTGGGCGAGTCAAGCCAAATGACGAGCCCATCCCCAGCCTGAAACTGCTCTCCCATGCTAGGCTGAACGTGGTCGTTGCTCTCTTCCCTTTCCATAGCACAATTGGGTGGCGGCAGGACCTCTTGCACCAACGCAGCTTGAGCCGAGATCTCCTGAGCCGAGCCTTGCTGAAACAGGATATCCTGATCCATGGCATCCTGGAGGCGGGGAGCTCGATACACCAGACCGGTCATGTCCCCCAGGAGAATGTCGCTATCCTGGACGCTTGCAGAGGCAGGGGAGGTTGATGAGGGATCTCCAGGCGCTTCCTCCGAAATGTAAACCGTTAAATTTACTACCACCTCTGGCCGAATGAGCCTGCTAGGAAATCTGAGACGGAAGGTCTGGTATGTGCCTTGCGGAAGCAGGCACTCCTGCTCAGAGCTAGGGGACGAGGGGGGAACAGCTGCCATGGGCGAGATAGGATGCGGCTCTTCAAATTCAGGTTCAACACGGAGTCCGGACCTCCCTCCCCGTCTTGGCACTCCTCTGCTGCGCGGCATGGCTTCTAAAGCAAGAGCTCTCAAACTCTGTTCAACCACACTAATTCGTAAAGCCAGGATATCCCCTTTCCCATTACCAGCATCAATGGGCCGGTTCTGGTCGTGAATTGGCTTGGCGATCCCATTATAAAGAGTAGCTGTTGTTATCACCACATGAGGAGGGCGAGGGTCCATGATCCTGTTGCGCATCGAGTCCAGAGCTACCACGCTCGACTTGAATGCGTCGTCCCTTCGGTTCTGATCCAACTTGCATCCGACTGCCTTGTGCATTAACTTATAACCACCACTGCAGGCCTCCGCGTACAGGTGCTGTCCTCTCGGCCTCATCACAGGTGTCAAGGTGAGTGCCAAGATTAATGGCATGTAATAACACCCGCATCCGGGTAAACTTATTGTCTTGTTATGCAAGTAATAAAGATAAATAAGATTTGCTATATCCCATTACTATACTTATCAAATTGAAAATTTTCAAAAAGTTTCATAACTAGATAATAATATACACCCATGAACTTATTGAGGGTTTAAAATTCTAAAAAGTGAAATACATATTTAACATCTTTATGATATAATGAATACAAATTTAGCAGTGCTAATACATATTAAATAAAGTCACATGAACTTATTGAAGATTTAAAATTCTAATAAATAAAATACATATTTAACATCTTTATGATTTAATGAATACAAATTTAGTAATGCTAATACATATTAATAAAGTTTTTATATGGAGCTTATAAGATAAAACACAATTTTCTATCTCAACAACACATTTATTAAGTGAGAAACTATGAGAAATTATGTTGATTACCCTCCTACATTTCTTGTGACTTCATATTTATAGATGTAGTTTAACCATTCAATTGATACACTTTAAAAATTGATAAACTTTGAATGAAATTTACATTTCTTATGTGTAAAATGCAGTGATCTTAAGATTACTCATTATTAAGATTACTTATTATCGGAATAAAATTGTTAAATTCATAAATCTTTTTCATTTATCTTAATATATTATTATTTACATTTACCAACTTTAAATTGTTTTAGTTTTCTTCCTATGTAAATGTTATTTTCTTAACTAATACTCTCAAATATAATAATCTGTTACACTTTCTAATATTGCAGCTTATTGATTTTCTATATTTATTTTTTTGCTATTATATAACTATTACGATTTAAATAATTCACTCTGTGAAATTTAGATTTTTTTTAATTAAGCTAATTTTAAAAACAAAAATTTAAAATAAGCTACTATAATTTTACTAATATTAACTGTCACTTTTAATAACAAAATTTGTTGAGTCCATAAAGTAATTCTACAACCCAGTATGATGTAATAAACTGATTCATCAAAGTTGAAAGTTTGCTATGTCAATGCAAATACAAAAATAAATAACTATACAAAATAATTAAATAATATGGATTCATAAAAAAAATTGTATGTGAAGAAATTAGATCTCTCTCGACTCATATTAAATCCATATATAAGATAAATCTATGCTAATGTAAATTTGCATATGAAGAAATTAAATCTCTTTGAGCTCATATTAAATCTATATAAAATAAATCTATACTAATATAATTCTTAATCTAAAAGTTATATAATATTTCTCTTTCCATAAATATAACATAATTTATAATTATGACATATTCTCACTTTACTGTAAACGGTTTGTGAAGTTGTCAATAAGTTTTCATTTATTATTTAATATCTATGGTAACACAGGATAATTGAGATGTAATTTTGACTGTGATCAAAGTTTGAAAATGCATTATGTTGGAATTGACTTGCCCATCCCTATATTTCTCGGGCATTGTGAAAAGTTGGTTTGGCATATAATGAAATTATTTTATTTCTAATAATTTTAACCTTCTGGAAAAAAGGCATGGTCTCTTTAACTTTCTTTCTTAGGAAGGAAAAAAAAAGCATCGTCCTCTGTAACTTTCATACTTTTGGATGAAGAGAGGTAAGTAGTGAAGTTGGAGGGTAGCAACTTTCTGGTTACATTGTCCTTGGAGCCATAATACAAGAGTTGTACTGTCTCCTTTTTGTCATTAGCTTTGATTTACTTTGTGGGAAAGCAGTTCCATCAGGATTAAAAAATAAATAAAAGTATCAGTTATGAGTTATTAATGTTAGTGTTGTGATGCCATGGAAAGCAGAGACAACATGAGTGAGTGATGGCAAAAGGATTGCGAAACCATAAAGTCGAGAAGACAACTTTATTATTATACCCATGACATGCGTTTCTGCCATTCTCATTTTTATTGCTTCACCGCGTTTAACATGGAGGCTGCAATTTCGATAAAAAAAAATAATGGATTTTGGATAAATTTTAGAGGATTTTTTTGGAAATATAGATAGTGGTTTTCTTCTTAAAAAAAACATAATCAGTATAGGTTTTATTTTGAAGACAAAGAATTTTGGGGTTGGAAAATATTTTATGTTTTTCAAAATAGGTGTAAAGACGCATAGTTATGACACTGGAAAACCACTCGAATTCTTTTTGGGCTTCTTGTGATTCTAGTGATTCTCTATGGATGTGAACAGTGGCCCAACATTACATCCCACATGCAGTGGAAACAAATTGAGAAAATTCAGAAGCATTTGATTACAAACAAATTCAAAATTAAAAGTACAATTCCTTGTGCTATCTTGTTAAGTGAAACATAGGTTGTTCATATTGAAGCAAATTGCTATGGTGTACAATGTGAGTCATAAGGTATTTAAAAAAAATGAGCAAATGGAAGAGTGCAGCTGACCTAAGGTTGTCGTCAATAACATATTGTGCAAAAGAAAGAAGACTTAGATGCAACTAAATAACGAATGGGTATTTGTTTTAACACGTGTCCCGTAAACAGTGAAGAGATAAAAGTTTTTGTTATGGATAAGTTCCACAAATAGACTTAGGATAAAGAACTAGGGAAAAAAAAAAAAAAAAAAAAAAAAAAACCTTCTTTCTTTCTAAATTACAATTGTGAAATTTCAAAAATTTAAATTACAAGTATAAAACTTCAAAATTTTTAATTTTCCAAAATTTTTAAAAATACTAAATCCATTCTTCCCATTAATTTTTTTGAACATTCTCAATTTCAATTTTTTTGAAAAGAAAAAAACATCAAATTCAAACTGACAAAAACATATCACAGTGTGGGCAAAATTGTCACTGCCTAGACAAGTCCCAAAGATATATAATGAAAAGGCCCACTTTTTCTCTCCCAAAGATATATAATGAAAAGGCCCACTTCTTCTCTTGAAAGATGTAATCTTCTTTTCAGAGGGCTCGCTGACTTGCGTCGACAATGCAGGGCATAGAACATCGCGAACCTTTTGGAAGTTGCTTTAAGATAAAAATAATTGTTGATTTAACTTTGCGTAACTTGCTTTTTCACTTTGCTCTAGCAAAAAGTAGGATTCCGTTCCCAACCTGAGAGTGAGGTTAGTATCTGAATCTAAGCTGTGAGGCGCCATCATTATTCCTTCTGCAGTTTCCCACTGCACCGAAAGAAGAAGGCGGCTCATTATGGATGGGTCCCTTGCAGCCCCTGGCTTCCATGGATTTTAACCCTCACCCTGCATGGCAGGAGGAGGGCACACAATATGGGTTCCTCGTTCCATGAATTGGAATGGTGAAAGCTTAATAGCTTTGTGATCATGCCTTTGTGAATGTTCAGATCTGAGCAATGGAGCTTTGGATTAACAGCTTTGTGATCATGGCTTTATGAATGTTCAGATCTGAGCAATGGAGCTTTGGATTAACAGCGAAATATGTGTTGCCATCTCATGTTTCTAACGATTGTGGTTGGTAATGGTATTAAGAGGTGTTGAGAAATAGGTCCAATGGATGAGAATGAGACATTTTCAGGGAATTTAATGGTTGGCCTGGTCTTTTATCAAAACAGGCAATTTTGTTGGGAATAGGTTTGCTGAGATTTTAGAAATAATGGATGGTCAAGTGATATCCCATTACTCTGTTTTGATGCTTTGTGTCTTTAGGTTTTTCTTTAGTATTTAAAGGTATTAGCCAGAATCAAGATATAATTTCCAAAATCTGCGATGTCATTACAGAAAAGGTCTACCTATAGTCAAGTGGTATCCCATTACTCTGTTTTCCTGTTTTGATGCTTGGCCTCTTTTTGTTTTTCTTTAGTATTCATAGGTATTGGCCAGAATCAAGATGTAATTTCCAAAATCTGGGATATCATTATGGAAAAAATGTACTTATAATCAAGTGGTATCCATGACTCTGTTTTCTGTTTTGATGCTCTGCTTCTTTTTGTTTTTCTTTAGTATTCATAGATATTAGCCAGAATCAAAATGTAATTTCTAAAATCTGCGATGTCATTACAAAAAAAAATCCACAAAAATGTCCTGTAAAAAGATTGGACATTGTATCTTTTGAATTTTATAAACAACAAAGATACATTTTTCTGTTAGAAAAAAAAAAATCTAATGGATGAGATGCTGTGGTCTCAACTACACCCAGAGATATTAGAACAAGTGATTGCTCGATTGCCACTCTGTATGTTGTTCCGTTATAGGGCAGTGTGCAAGAGATGGAGTTCCCCCAGCTTTCTGAAAGCTTGTTTCGTGGTGGAGAGGCGCCCTTGGTTCTATATGGTGCCTTCAACCATTACTACTAATTTGGCTCTAGTTTACGATTCAGAGCTCAATAAATGGCACCATATCCGGCGTCCTGGCCCTGTTAACATGATGGAAAGAAGAAATATGAGGGAAGTGGCATCTGCAGGCGGTCTGATTTGCTTCAAATCCTCTACACGTCTCATGGTTTACAATCCTCTGACAGGCCATGGTCGCAAGCTACCGCATCTAGAGATCACTTGTGAGGCCATACGTGCAATCGGGATGCAGAGATCATCGTGTGATGATTCGTTCAAGATTGTGGTTATACATGGAGAAATGCCTGTTTTGGGAATTAAGGTCTATGAATCATCCCGCCATTGCTGGTCCCAGTTAACATCGCTTCCCTGGAATAGCAGAGAATGCGCAGAATCCTCCTCCTGTTTGAAGCGATTTAATATAAACAGTGATGATGAGGCCGCTGAGCCTGACAATGGGGTTTACTATTTGGACAAAAGTGGTCACATAGTAGCTTCCTCTGCTATACAATACGGCCCATCAAAGGAATTTTGCTGTGTATTGACTAGTTCAGGTGAGAGTGAAGAAATAATTGTATACTTTCTGGACAGAAATGCCAAGGTAATTGCTTGTAGGATACAAGAGGGGTTGTGGTATGAGTTGCCCCCTCTGTTGCCCTCAACATTCGAGTATTCTGTGGACATTGTCAACTGTGGGGATCGTCTCCTGGTTGTGGTTCTAGTTGAGTTGTTTGAAAGTTGTACAGTCAGGATTTGGGAATTAAACGACACACAGTCTGAGTGGGTGCAAGTATTGGCTATGCCCCCTGCATTGTCGCATCAATTCTATGGAAACAACGCCGATATCAACTGCACTGGATATCATAATTTCATTATGATCTGCATAAGTTCCCATCGCTGCCATTTTCTAGTGCTCTGTAACATTGGGGAGAATTCATGGCAGGAAATACCTCCTTGTTATAGCCCGGGAACCAACCATGTGTTGGACTTCGTCTCTGCCTTTTCTTTTGAACCTAGCCTTCAGGTCTGAGTGTAATCAGCTGGTCACGTTTTCATGTATCATAGGGTTTGGATGTATCATTTGCAGCGTGGGTTTTGTTGTAAATTTCATTACCGCCTTGATGTTTTAAGGGTAATTAATCGTCACTGATCGCTTTTGGTTTTGAAAACATTTGGATCAGTGGAACATTCTTATGAAGAAATGTTGGATGCTTTAGAACTCAAGTTTGGGAGGATTCTATGCTGCAGTCCTCTATTAGGGATTCAACAAATAACACATATTGTTCAACAAAACCTTGTTACTAAAATACAACAAAAATATCCAAGTCGTTAGGATTTCTAAGCTAAAATGATGCATGATATGACTAGTATGTTCCAACAACTCATGAACCATAATTAGTCAAAACCACTTTCTCAATTGCAGCACTCTATTTATGAGACAATTCTCATTGTTGTTTGTTCAGTAGAGTTCTATCAATATGGACATCAAATTATTGATGATTAAATTTGATGTGGCTCTCAACAATGGCAATCTTGCTTCTTAGAGTCATGACATGGAAGCTTATTTCAAAACCTATTAAAACATAATGAAATCTAACATGATTATGGTTTTTGAAGTTCACATGGAAGAACAGGCTCTCACATGGTGAAATACACACACCCTACATTTGGAAACCAACAATGATCCCCTTTTTGACATTTGGAAAGACTTCAAGAATGTCATTTCCTAAAGGTTCTAACCACTAGGGTAAAATGATGTTTTGTTGGAAAAGTGGTTACAACTTCAACAAATCTTGAGACAATTCATCTAATGGTTTTTTGGCATCTTCAACAAAATATCCTTCTATCTAGAAGTACAAAACTCTAATAAAATCTATGTGTTAAGTCCATTTTTGATTTATTTCCACATTTAAAGAAGGAACTAAAACATTCTCTATTACTTCCCCAAAGCACACATTTCAACTTGCTTTCAAAAGAAATGCTAAGCCACCTAAAACTAATCATGTTAGTCAAAATAAGTCATTTTCCTCTTCTCATGAACCAATTGCCTCTTCCAAAGTTCAATTGAATAACAATGGATATAACTTCAGGAGTCCCAACACAAACCATGTTCTTATGACGCAATTGAAGAGGAAGTGCTTCTGCTATGACAAAAATGTAAGGGAATTCTAATGTTGAGTGAAGGAACGTTCTCTAGCTTCTCTAAACCAAGGCTACTAAGAAGGCACATGCCTTTCTCATTGAACAATAATTCTATAATTCTATAAATGTAGAAGTCACCAACCCCATCTCTACATCATATTCAATGTCGATAGATAAATATTACATAGATGAGAAAGAAGAAACTCCATTCACTAAAAAATAATAGACATGGAATAATTTAGTTTCCATCATTATGAATAATGTCATTCAAAGGAATCTAGTATATCAAAAAATTGTGGAAGCCTAAAGCTACAAATAGTTCCCATCACTAGGTTATGTTAGCTTGAATTAACCAAGGAGTCCAAACAACCTACCCTCATCACTCAAAAGTGCTCCATCACCTCTTCCACTAGACCCTTTGATAATGTAATGGAGTGTGATGTCACCTTCTCAAATATTATGACTTAATTCTAGGGAGTCCTTACCATTCTATGACATATGAACAATATGAGAAATAATTTAGCATATATAAGTTGCATAGAGAAAGTATGATTCCACTTCTCCCTTTACTATTCCACCCTTACTTTTTGGTTATTATTAAACATGTTACTCTCAACAAATTTTGTCTATGTGCATTATTTGACACGTCAAGGAAAACACGAAAAAAGGGTGAGGTTACCTCCCTCTAATATAAATGGATCATTGAATTAAACATAGATGTATTTTAAGGACCTAATGGTTTATCCCCCCTTCAAAACATACAACATTTCAGTGAGATCATTCCTTTATTCTTCCCCTCCCACTTTTTCTCTTAGGTTTACATGAGGGAAGGGCAGGGATGGATATACTAGAAACTTTGGGTTGCACTGATATGAAGCAAATGGAGACACGTTATGCCTAAGAATAATTGTTGAAATATGTTCATATAGCTATAAGAGCCAAAGCATCAATTGGCCAAGTCATACCTAATGTAGCCAACACAAGGAGAGTGTAGTGATTGAGAGGCAAATAATACAATGTTCAAAATATGGAAGCTTAGTAGATCCCTTTGAAAATATCATAATTTTTTGGTACCCAAAAAAGAATGGCAAGAATGCTTTCCTTACACAAATGGCATGTCCTTAATAAGGTCACTATTAAAAATAATTCCCCTCCACAATATGATATGGGTTGTATAAGGAATGAAATGAAAGGAATGAGAGATGGAGCATGCAAACACATAAATATAGTAGCGATCACAATTATATAGTGAAAACCAACTTTCTATTAATGAATAAAATAGTAGAATGTTGTAAAACAAAAACTAGATGGAATGGTGGTAGCTTATCTCTCGAGAGGGAGATAGATGTTACCTACACTCATTTGCAAAATTCTAACACCAAATGTTAAACAAATGGCCTTTTAATATAAAAAAGAACCCTAAAGGTCCAAAACCCTAACACTAGGAGGTGAAATTCCAAAAGGCTTATGGGCCCCAAGGTGATTAGTTGATACCTCAAAATTCCAGGGGCACAACTTTTAGATACAATATACATTTCAAGCACACAGTATCCTATTGAATGACCTAACTAGGAAATAAAAGTTTGTGAATAGTATGGGTGTGTCAAAGAGGAGGGTAAGCCCCTTAATTTCCCCAAAAACATCATTTACAGCCTCAAAATGGCCTTGGAAGCTTAGGATCCAAAAACTCATAACAAAACTACAAATATGGAGAACCATTTTGATTCAATGGAAGAGGTGGATGGCCACCGATATCAACCTAGATCAATCCTCCCCTGTTAGGAAGAAATGGTATCGATTGCATCAATTTCCCATAAGGGATAGGAAAACATTTGCTGAATTTGAAGTTGGTGATCCACTCACCTAATGAAGAAGTTGCCATGCTTTGAAAATCTAATAGAGTTACATGTTTTTCTGGAAGGTTCCCTTCATTTTGATGTCCATGATCGAACCCATTTTAGCTTGCTTAATGCAGAAAATATTGAATTCTATATGGGCCAAGTGCTCAACCACCTCCAAGGTGTCCAATAGGGGTGGGAAATATGCTAAAGAAACTCCACATTAAATATTATGTGTAAGCCAAGCAAAGGAGGAATAGCATATTGAAAAGCATTTTCACCACAACCTTTGTGATGGTGTAAGGCCCATAACAATGTTATGAGCTTCTTGTGGGGGCTTGTGAGGTTCACTTTC
Source organism: Pinus tabuliformis (assembly GCA_031772625.1). Lineage (NCBI taxonomy): Eukaryota > Viridiplantae > Streptophyta > Pinopsida > Pinales > Pinaceae > Pinus > Pinus tabuliformis. The sequence goes on from CM062814.1 coordinate 938,951,577, forward strand.
TGCAAATGCAACCACACCTTATCACCAACATGAGACTTATGTGGAACTTGAGGTCATATCACTATTGTACTTGGCATTGACCTTCCACAAGCAGGAACCTATTTGGAGGTGACATGTCCATTAAACAAATTTTGTTTCTCTATTTATCAAATTTTGAGTGTGGGAGGATTTTGTTGGTGTAGATGCAATGAGTAGAGCTACATCAACGGGGGACAATGGCTAAAACCACAAGCACACCTAGAAAGGGTTGTACAAAATAGAGTTGTGGAGAGCTCTATTATAACTATGTTGAACATATAGAAGGATCTCATCCCATGTACTTGGACTCTTGGAGTTTCACATGTGTAGGATATGCATAATTACCCTATTGACCACTTCTATTTTTCCATCTATTTGGGGTTGGAAGGTAATCAATTGGGTGTCCATCAAAGGCCACTAGTTAGACAAGAAGTTATTGAGAAACCTATTATCTTTATTTGAAATAATGGTTTGTGGTCACCCAAAATGAACCCAAACATGCTCAAAGAAGATTTCAGTGGTGGCCTCATCTATGATACTCTTTTAACATGGTGCCAAAATTCCCATCTTAGAGAACCGATCAACAACCACAAAGACACAATCATGAACACTTTTGGTGGAAGGAAATCTTGACATGTAGTCCATGGAGACTAACTTCCTAGGCTTGTACGTTATAAGTAGAGAAGTGTACACCCCTTGTTTGTCAATGGCTAGTTTAATGATCAGACAAGTAATGCATGCATGATGTATCGTTGATGCCATGTCAAAGCTTTGGCCAGTAGAAATAATTCATTATTACTACTATTGTATTCTCCACATTGAGGTGTCTTTCCACTTGACTATAACATTCCTCCCAAATTATCTTTGCACACTCAATTGAAGGAACTCAAATATGGCCTAGATAGCATAAGTGTGTCCTAGAAATGGAACTCTAGAACTTCTTTTCCTATGCTCAATGTATGATGCATAGCAATGAAGTTAAAGTCACTATTGTATAATTATGCCCATTGAGAGGTCTCCTACCCACAAGAGTTAAGAACTACAGTTAGTTCCACAAATGGGGACCTACTGAGCTAATTTTCAACGTAATTGGTATTGGCCTTCCTGTATTTAATGTTCAAATGGAATTATTACAAGTATTTGTACCACTTATGATGGCAATCATTCTGCAACTTTCCTTATTTTAGCATGAATTGCAGAGGTTTGTGTTCAATGGGGATGATCATTTTATTGCCTAAATTCTTCCTTTGTTAGCATTCCAACACAATGGAGTATGTCTTGTTATTGGAGGTGGGTTATTTGTTAATAACACTCAACAATGTTTCCTTTCGATAAGACACCAAATGTTCCTATTTATTGAGGAAAGCATTGTTAACATAGTTGGAGGCATTTGTTTAAATTTCAAATCTTTGATGTAGGCCCTAGAAATATGAGGGTTGGTATGGAGAAAAGGTGGCATTTCAGATCCTGGAATGATTTCTATTTTGACAGAGGGCATACAAATATGATTTTAGCTACTCCCTTGGTCACTCGACTTAAGATCCAAGTGATATAAGAGAACTCCAACATGAACCTATGGTAGAAGTTATCAAAGCACATTAGTTATGAAGCTTTTTCAATGTCACCAAGGCTAGCCAATAAAAAATGACTTGGATATTTGTTGGTTCCACATGCACCCCGTGTTCAATTATGACATATCCTAAATATCAAATATGTTGCATGCCAAATGAGCATTTTTCTAGATTAGCATCCAAATTGTGTTGTTGCAAGGTGCTCAAGACTTACTACATGCATTTCAAATGTATTTCCCCATTTCAACTAAATATGAGGATGTCATCCAACTATACATAAACAAAAGAGTTTATGAAGAACCACAATATATGATTCATTATCCTCATGAACTTTTCTTAAGCATCGATCAATCCAAAATGAATTACCAACCACTCAAAAATTCCTTCTTTAGACTTGAAGTCTATCTTGCATACATTAATTTATTTTATATAAACCTAATGGAATCCTAACTTCAAATCAATATTTTTAAATAATTTAGAACCTTTCAATTGATCAAGAAGATCATGAATCCAAGGGATCAGGTATTAGTTATTGATAATGCTTTTTTAAGGGTTCTTTAATTAATATAGGGTCACCATGTTCCATCCGTATTCTATACCAACCTAATTGGGCTCTCACAAGGTGAGGAAATTGGTTGAATGTGGTCCTTTTTGGTGAGCTCATGAACTTGATGACTTATTTTTGCATTCTTCAAAAGGCATTGTCTTTATATTGGACCATTGGCTATGGGAGCACTAGGTATCAAATTAATGGAATTTTTGACCTGGTAGTGTAGAAGCACCCTTGTAGGTGAGGCGAAGAAATATTTGTACTCCTCTATAATTGCATCCACCTACTTTTGTTGTGTAAATATACCTTATGCTGAATTTGTGGTGGCTATAGTGACCTTTTATTCACCTTCTAACTAAACTGTGAAGAGGACAAAATTTTCACTTTGAGAGATTACCTTGCAATATTGTTTTTTCGAGATCAATGAAATTGTAGTAATTAAGACTACCTTTGGTACCATATAGTGTTTACTCCAAAAGTAACATTGAATCTATAGGGCCAAGAATCATAAACAACATGACATTTCCCCATATAGGGTTGTCCTAAAAGTACATCACAAACTTCAAGTGGGGAAAAATCTCATAATACCTCAATCTTTGAAGGAATTGATGCCCTATGATAGGTGGCAATGTTGGATAATGTGAATGTATCAACCTTGGATTAACCAACTAATGGTGCATGGTTGGGGATGTGGTATTATTACTAGCTTCAACCTCTTGATGTCATCAACAAGTTATTGTAGCTCCTACTATCAATAATGGTTGACCATGGTTAAGTAAGGCAAACCATGGTTGACCATGATTAATTTTCATATTGAGACAATCTTTGTCACAATGCAACGTTGGACCATGTTTGACCATGGATGACCATTGTTTTCACAATGGGACTTTGGACCAAGAGACAATCTTTGTCACAATGCAACCATGGTTATTGACCATGGTTGACCATGGTCGATTTTCATATTGATACAAGCTTTGTCACAATGCAAAACTGGAATATGGTTAACCATGGTTGAGTTTCTTATTTAGACAATCCTTTTCAGAATGAAACTTTGGACTATGGTTAACCATGATTGATTTTAATGTCAAGACAACCTTTGACAGAATGCGACGTTGAACCATGGTTGATTTTCATATTGAGACAATATTTGTCATAATGCGACATTTGACCATGGTTGACCATGATTGGACATGGTTGATTTTCATTTTGAGACAATCTTTGTCACAATGTGACATTGGACTATAGTTGACTATGAATGACCATGGTTGATGATGGTTAATTTTTCATATTGAGACAATATTTGTGACAATGTGATGTTGGACCATGGTTTCTCATGGTTGGCCATGATTATAAACCCAAGGGATTTATATTAAACCCTAGGATTAATACTAAAAACCCTATGAAAAATATTATACCCTATGAAAATGTACCCTTAGATTAATAAACCCAAGGGACTAATAAACACGAGAGATTAATACTAAAACTGCAAGGGATTATAAACCCAAGGGAATAATATTAAACCTAAGGGGTTAATACTATAAACCCAAGGTATATAAACCCTAAGATAAATATTATAAACCCTAAAATAAAAATGGTTGACCATGTTTGAGTTTCATATTGAGACAATCCTTGTCACACTGCAACATTGGACTATGGTTGGCCATGGTTTGCCATGATTGATTTTAATGTCAAGACAACCTTTATCAAAATGTGATGTTGGACCATGGTTGATTTTCATATTGAGACATTCTTTGTCATAATGCAACATTTGACCATTGTTGATTTTTATTTTGAGACAATCTTTGTCACAGTGTGACGTTGGACTATGGTTGACTATGAATGACCATGGTCGACGATAGTTGACGATGGTTAATTTTCATATTGAGACAATCTTTGTGACAATGTGACGTTGGACCATGATTATAGACCCAAGGAATTTATATTAAACCCTAGGATTACTATTAAAAACCCTATGAATAATATTATACCCTACAAATATGAACCCTTAGATTAATAAACCCAATGGATTGATAATATAAACCAAAATTAATAATAAACGCAAGAGATTAATACTAAAAGTGCAAAGGCTTATAAACCCTAGGTATATAAACCCTAAGATAAATATTATAAACCCTAAAATAAATATGGTTGATCATCATTAACCATCATTGATTTTCATATTGACACAATCTTCGTCATAATGTGACATTTGACCATGGTTGATCATGATTGATTTTCATATTGAGACAATCTTTGTAAAAAGGTGACGTTCGAACATGGTTTACCATGGATTTTCATAGCGAGACGATTTTTGTCACAATGTGACAGTTGACCATGGTCATCATAATGTGAAGTTGGACCAAGAGATAATCTTCGTCACAATGTGACCATGATTATTGACCATGGGTGACCATGATTATTGACCATGAGTGACCATGATTGACAATGGTTGACCATGGTTGATTTTCATATTGAGCCAATCTTTTTCACAATACTAAAAGCCCAAGGGATTATAAACCTGTAGCAAACAAAGTTCGTACTTCAAGTTAAATGCTCTGGAAGACTTAGAATATGTAAATCTCCATTGAGGATACAAGATTATATATTAAAGTGTATGAAAGAGAATGATGTTAAAAACGAGAGTGAGGGCCTTCTTATATACCCTAGGTAGGTACCTATTCATGGAAGGTCATGTCCCATTTAGATATGCTTCTTCAGTACTAATTACTAATAACTAATCACTATTACAATTGTCATCATTATTTATGTCTATATATATATATATATATATATATATATATATATTATTCATAACATTGCCTTCCTCCTCAAAAAGATTTTTCCTCAAAGCTTGTTGATGAAAAATGATTGGTCTCATTTTCAGTTTTGAATGTCTTCTCGTCTCAGGACTATCATTTTCGTTGATACTAAACGATATGATTCTCTAAGTGATAAGAAAAATTGTCGGACTGAAAATGGATCTAACCATCCTAGATTAATCTTCTGTGGAATATTTTGATCACTAAAAATTTGTAACGAATTGTCATCATAGGACTTGAATGAGCTTACTTCATTATTCTTTGGAACATTAGTTTGTTGTTTCTGTTATGCATGGTACATATGCGTAGCTTGATTGAGTTGTCTACTCTCGTGATTCATATGTCGATAGGGAATTCTTTTTGTTTGACTTTCCCTTATTAGGTGTGTAGTTTTTTTTTTTTTTGTATTGGGGACGTTGAGTTAGGTACAAAATCTTCATTTGGAATTTTCATCAACTAAATTGTACCAGGTGAGTGTGTTTTTCCTTCAACTGATTGATCCTCTTCTTGTGTTGTGTTATTGACTGGTTCAGTATTCATTCCTTTATCTTTGACTAGAGTTGTTACAAATAGCGACTTCGATACTTCCTCTTGAATATAATGTTCTAACTTGTCATTCAACGACTTATTTTCCTTCTTAAGCTTCTTAATTTGTGTTAGTAATTTTTCACTATGGTCCTTAAGTCGAAAGACTTCTTCATTTCTATCAATAGTGATTTTGTCAATTTCATTTTGTATATTTTGTAATACTTTTTACCTTCTTGAAAAATTACTTTTGAAATATCTTGGATTTCTTCTGGTGTTATTGAATTTGGCTTCACTATAACATCCTTTAGTGTTATTTTTTTTTTCTTTTTGTAAGAAAATGTCAAAAACTCCTTTTTCGTATTCAAAATGAAGGAACCAAGGGTTTCCATTCAAGGTGAACCTAAAATAATGTCCCCTTGATCACTCCATATGCTTTGAAATCAGAATTGTGATACAAATCTATAAGCTCCAATGTTTAATTGTAAATTGGTTATGTCATATGTTTTGTTGTTATAACAATCCAATTTTTCGATTATATTTAACTTGAGAATCACTAATTAGTTTGCGATTTTAGGTTTCATATAATTTTTATCTTCAACTAGCGAGATAGCAATAGTAAAAAAATTTCTTGCAATAAACCTTTTAATTCTAAATAACATAAGTCATAATTATTTTTAGTTTTTAAGATTTTTTTTTTCCTTATTTCTGAATTAGACTTCATTTTACTTCCATCCACAATTTATTATTATTATTATTATTATTTTAATTTATAAATTATTTTATATATATATATATATATTCCAAATTCAATTAAACTTTGTACTTCAAACCTCCTCAAAAGTGCCTTTTAATAATTTCATTATATACTTTTAAAACCCATTTTTTAAATTAAATATTTATTTTTAAATCACCTTTTTATACATTTATTCAACTTTTTATTTGGTTAAATAAACTCTATAACATCTTTTTAATATATATTATACCCATAAATTTCCTTTTGTATAAAAATTTTCACCTTTATAACCCTCCTTTCCCATCTTATAGTACGTAAAATGGGTGTGGTAGACTTGTCATTACAATCATTGCGTCAATGTCCGTGACCAATTTATAAACGTGTCGAGGAAAGACGGAGCGAGCGTGGTTGATGGCACACCTTCCATCCGATTTCGATTTTACACCTCTCCGCTTGATTTTGTAGTTTAAGATATTTCGTTACTATAATTGAAAGCCTCTGCACTTTAATTTCTCCATTGGCACCAGTCTTTAACATTTCTAAAAATTACAAATATATAATATAATTAGGCATTTTTTTGATGTATGACTAAAGTTTCAACATAATCCAAGTATTTTGGATGCAGTGAAGTAATGTTTAATGTTAAAAAATTACAAATATGATGCAGTAAAGTAATGTTTAATGTTAAAAAATTACAAATATATAATATAATTAGGCATTTTTTTGATGTATGACTAAAGTTTCAACATAATCCAAGTATTTTGGATGCAGTGAAGTAATGTTTAACGTTAAAAAATTACAAATATGATGCAGTGAAGTAATGTTTAATGTTAAAAAATTACAAATATATAATATAATTAGGCATTTTTTTGATGTATGACTAAAGTTTCAACATAATCCAAGTATTTTCGATGCAGTGAAGTAATGTTTTAAAAAGTTTTGTCATTTTTAAAATCAATCGATATCATGAAAAATGGATTAGACTTCTAAATTACTAAGAATTTTAACTTGAAGAGGAAAAATGCTATCGCTCTTTTTTCTTGTACATAAGGCATACTTTCGCCGAATTGGTAGATGTCAACCTCATTTAGGGTTATTTTTTTCCTATCTAGGCATCAATTTGGGAAAAGCACTGTTTTCCTTCTGGTTTTTTTTACATAGAATCCCTCTTGCTACGGTACCCTTGGGGATTTTAGGCTTTCAGACGATTTTGCTCGACATTATTCTCATTCTGGTTGTACAGCCAAGTTATTCTCTCATCTCAGTTTATACTCATGTATTTATAAGTTTATCTGAATTTTAATACTATCAAGCTTTTTTTGTACTGAAAAAAAAAATAAAAAAAATAAAAAAAAATAAATATCGCTCTTAAAAGCCTATCTCTTTATATTGAGAATTTAACATAGTAGTAGTGGTACATTTATAAGAGGAAGAATGGAGAGTTAGAGTAATGTGTTTTAGCCAGGGTAACAATAGTAATGGTATAGTGGTGAAGTTTGAAGTAGTTAGTTTGAATTGTTTTTTGCGCTTTGGCTATCTTAATTAATATAAGGAACACCTTTTTTAAAGTCATTTTATTAATGAAATAATATATAACATTATTATAACATTTAAATGATATTTAATAGTTTAATATAACATAGAATGTTAATTATAAATTATTATTATTAATTAATTAAATAATTTAAAATAATAATTATTATTACTTAATTATTGCCAAATTACCAAATTATTTTAAACATGCAACCTATGTTTAAAATTTTATTAAATTAAAATAGAGTTTATAAGATTATGTTTAATAATAAAAGTGACTTCCTTTTTTTTTTATTTGATTTGCTTTGATTTGATTTTGTTTTTTGTTTTTTTCTCTAAATTTGATGTTGTTTAAATACGAAATCACATGGGAGCTCTTCAAAACTTCAAACATTAGTTTTAAATTCATTATGATGATGTCTTCTTGAGAATATTTCGTCCATATTTGCAAGGGGAATTGTTACACAGTATTTTGTCACACCGCCTTCACTTCCCTAAGTCATACCCTAGAGTGCCCAAATTTGACAATTATGCAGTGTACCCATCCTGATATGCATTCCAGATCTTCCTTGAATAACTAATGAAAAGTTGCCTTGAGCCTTTCCTCAGAAAAATGAGCTCAAAACCCTAATTTATGGGTCAGTGCAACTGTGACACTACCCTCTCATGCTAATGGCAGGTTGCACCATAATAGCCTCATGCTATTAGCGTACCTTTTGCCCGGATACTTGCGCCGATCCCTAAAAGGAAATTTTTCCCAAAGAGGAGGAGAAGCTTTGTGATCTAGAGGCTTCAAATACGACGAGCTAGATGATGTTTGTTGTGGATGTGGTCGAATTCTCCCAATATTACCCTTTCATATTATCCCTATGAGCTTCCACCTTGAGATGAGGACCTTCCCCTATCTTTTGTGAGATTCTAACTCCCTCTCCCTACCTATAAATTCATCCTCTTCCATTCTCAAATGGTTGGTCTCTGATTATTTGCACCCTTATACTTAGATAGTGCCTACATGTTATTCACTTTGGCTTGGAGAAGGAGTGCTTGGAGAGCTTGAGCTTGGACTTGGACATTCACTCAAGGGGGGCTATTAACATTAAGGCCTGGGTTCTATGCTTCCTCTTTTGTTTATTAATATATACAACTGTTGGTTCACTTTCCATAAATGCTTGTGTCAATTCTTCATTTATCTTAATGCTCCTTGATCTGTTAAGTGGATTACATTTGATTATGTTTGTTGCAATTTTATGTTTTGTCATGTCTTTGGCCTCTTGTGCAGGTATTCAAATGTTGTGAGCAGCAAAGACTAAGCCTGAGGAGAAAGTGATCAAGATATTCAACAAAGGAGTGCATTATAACATCTCAGCGAGGTAGGTCTCCTTCCTTTTCTCTTATTTCGAGTGTAATTTAGGAAAGTGTCTTGTAGATTGTCTCGTTTGTTGCTAGACCCACTTATTGGCTAGAGGGATTGTCTCTGTCCACATAGAGGATTTACCTACTCAACCTGTTACACAGTATTTTGTCACACCTCCTGCACTTCCTTGTTTCATACCCAAGAGTGCCCAAATTTGAGAAGTATGTAGTGTACCCATTGTGATATGCAGTCTAGATCCTCCCTAAAGAACTAATGAAAAGTTTCCTTGAGCCTTTCCTAAGAAAAATGAGCTAAAAACCCTAATTTCTGTGTCAGCGCGACTGTGACACTACCCTCTCGTGCTGATGGTAGGTTGCACCATATTATCCTCGCGCTGCCAGGGCAAATTTTGCCTAGATACTCACGTTGATCCATAAAATGCAAGTTTTCCCAAAAAGGAGGAGAAGCTTCATGATCTAGAGACTTCCAGAACGACAAACTAGATGATGTTTGTTGTGCATGTGATCGAATTCTCCCAATATTACGCTTTAATCTTATCCCTATGAACTTTCTCCTTGAGATGAGGACCTTCCCCTATCTTTGGTAAGATCCTAACTCCCTTTCCCTACCTATAAATTCATCTTCCTCCATTCCCAAATGGTTGGTCTCTAATTATTTGCACCCTTATGCTGAGATAGTGCCTACATACTATTCACTTTGGCTTGGAGAAGGAGTGTTTGGAGAGCTTGAACTTAGACTTGAACATTCACTCAAGGAGGGCTACTAACACAAGGCTTGGGTTGTATGCTTCCTCTTTTGTTTATTAATATATACAACTGCTGGTTCACTTTCCATAAATGCTTATGTCAATGCTTCATTTATTTTAATGCTCCTTGATCTATTAAGTGGATGACATTTGATTATGCTTGTTGCACTTTTATACTTTGTTGTGTCTTTGGCCTCTTGTGTAGGTATTCAAACGCTGTGAGCAGCAAAGATTGAACCTGAAGAGCAAGTGATCAAGATCTTCAACAAAGGAGTGCATTATAGCATGAGAGCGAGGTAGGTCTCCTTCCTCTTCTCTTATTTCGATTGTATTCTAGGAAAGTGTCTTATAGATTGTCTCATTTGTTTCTAGATCCACTCATTGGGCTAGAGGGATCGTCTATGTCCACAGAGAGGATTTACCTACTCAACAAAATGATGACTCCACTAGGGAAGTTATAAACTTTCCATCCATTCCTTCAATTTGATCCTCTGATCAGTTTGACCAACCGTCGATTTCTCGTCTTGTGTGCATCATTGTAGGTTTATACAATCACTGGTTTTTTCTTGAGAGTGTGAGTTTGATCTATTTTTTGAAACTTTTTGTTTTTTCCTTATTTTCCTCGCTCAACGCATTTTCTTGTCTTACAAAAGTGTCATCAGCGTTGATTTTGGATTAACAGTCACGCTTGTTTTACTTTCAGCGCCACTTTGCCTTTCACAGATGCGTTGATCCCAGAGGCTAGAAATTTTTTAGGGTTTCTTCTTATTTTCATTAGATATCAACATCAATGTAGGTTTATACAATCACTGGTTTTTTCTTGAGAGTGTTGAGTCTGATCTGTTTTTTGAAAAATTTTGTTTTTCCTTCTTTTCCTCACTCAGCGCATTTTCTAGTCTTACAAAAGTGTTGTCAGCGTTGATTTTGGATTAACAGTCACGTTGCTTTTCCTTTCAGTGCCACTTTACCTTTCATAGATGTGCTGATCCTAGAGGCTATAAATTTTTTAGGGTTTATTCTTATTTTCAATATCTCTCAACCTTTATAAGTGTTTTTCCAATGTGATCTCATTGAGTTTGCCTTGATTGTTGTCCTTTAATGGTTGCAATTGTCTCTTTTCTTCTGTTGGTGTGTGATTGCAGTTAGATTGTCTTCTAAGGTTTCTAGGTCTAGGTCACCCTTCACTCATCACTTGGCATGCCTTTGTGAGATCGATTGCCTCCATTTAGGAGTTTTACTATGACCACAATACCATTTTCAAGTCACTCTCGGTTCATATTTATGAAGTTGTTTTCATCAGCATTGGATCATATTTGTACTTTGAAAATGACTTTTGCTCCATTGTCAAACATATATTACAATTGTTTGCTTTGGTGAAACTGAAAGTATATTCTTGTTTTGATTTCATTGTTTCGAAAAGAAACGTGAAAGGACTTCTTCATTTAAGTATTTTTGAAACCAAAGTGAATGAAATCTTCATTTTCGTTGTTTTGAAATCCATTTTTCCTTTGCTTATGCATTAGTTTTCATTTTAAATCAAAGTGAAAGAAAAATAACAAAATATTAGTGCATTTTGGCATTGCATTCATTAGTAAAAGTGAGAGCAGTTTTCATTCTTTACATCTTGCATTTGAAGAGTTAGGGAGATATGTTTTGATGCATTTTGCTTGGTTGATGCTTTGTTTGGTTGTCTCTCTTACCTCATTAGTTTATCTTTCATCGAATTAAAAGATTTCCTTTTTCTCATTTAGTTGTATCATAGAAATTCAGGTGACATCGTTGAGCCATAAAATTGAAACCTTATTCAAGATAAACTTAAAATTTACCTCAATTAACCTAAGGAGAATTTGTAACATAACACAAATATCTAGCGGTCTAGGCTAGAGACATGTTTTGGCGTCTTTAAATATAGTAGTTGTTGTTAACTGCCTTCATTGTATCCTGGGGGTAAAATCTCGTTCCAGTACGGAAGTATATCGAAGGTTTTCCGGTACTTTTGGTATATAGGAGGCACTTCAGTATGGCAAGTATATCGGAATGCTCTCACCGAATGCTTATGTATTAGATAGCGCTAACATGGACTTGTGCTCCTCGTACCGTCGAGTATATATTGGGAGACCCCACTAGGTTGTTATCCTTTAGCCACAGGTAATTGAGTCAGCCGCCTTGTAAATGTGATACATCGGACACAACAAACGTGGAGATTGGTCATCGTACGTTAAGTCCTTGGTTTTGGATAAGGTGTATATAATGGTGCACGGATACTTGGTAAACCCTCTTGCCTAGTATAACCCTTTTTTATTTATTTGTTGTTTCAAGTTATAAAATTAACTACCAACAATAATATGTCGAACCCATGCAATTTCTTCTTGACCTCATATTGAGTAATTCCTTGTAAATTTTAATTTTAGATCTCTCAAAGAAATCATCTCTTCTTCTTTTTATTTTGAGAGAAAGTCATTATGGTTGAAGCATTCCGTTCCCCTTAATACTAAAGGGTCATCATAAGGAGTTTGTCCTAAACTTTCACAATCACTTGAAGCTCAAAGATTTGAACTTGGAATTGTCTCAAGTATCTAATCCCTTTCTTCTCGTCCTCCACCTCAAGACTCATGTCGTCTCAAGAGTCTGATCTAGAAGCCTCTGAGAGTCCACAGAGATTTGTTTCATTCCCTCTAAATCCAATTTTTTCTCTATTGGTGATATCTCCTCAACAACCTTATAATCCATACGACAATCCTGGTGTTCCTTTGGAGTTATCTCCTCATCCATCTCGATTTTTTCATCGCCAACTATTTCCACCCATGGCTTCAGAAGGTGAGTTTCCAACCTCTCCTTGAGGTTCTCCGGAAGTCTCAGCTACTCACATTCCTGGTACTGATAATGATTCTGAATACGACTTTCCACCGGAAGGCTTTCCTTATGTAGGAAGAGTTCCATCTCAACCACCTCCTGAAAATAGTGGGCCTATGCTTCCACATGGTTATACGACCTTGGATCAACTAGTTTCGGGAACTCCTAGTGCTTCTTCTTTATACGAAAATCCAATTTGGTAATCGAATGATATGCCTACTTCTGGTCCATTTATTCCTAACGTGACCTCTCATATCCCTATGAAAATCTTCGTTACTTTAGTTCTGATTCAATCGATTATTCTGACACAACCATTAATTTCATTTCAACCTACAATCCCGATGCAACTGATAGTTTTAGTTAATGCATCTGTAAGTTCCTCAATTCCCCCATCAAGTGGACAAAAAATTCCACCACCTCATTTACAGCATGGGGGGAAATTTCAAAATATCCCTCTTGTCTCAAGTGGAACCCATGTGAGTGGATCACAACCTCACATGGTTGGAGTGATTCAACCTGTTTGTGGTATTCCTAATCGCGTTGGATCATCTATTCTAGCTGGAGTAAGTAATTTCCAGTATCAACAGCCTTATTCAGCCCAAATAACCTACCAACAATACTATGTTCCATATGGTTCACAAGAACTTCAAAATCCACCTTATATTCCACAAGTAGCTCCTCATATGCAACCTGGTCAAAATCCTATTCCCAGTGCATATGGTAAATTCCCAATTGGAACTTATTAGTACCAACAAGGAATTCCTCAAGGAATTGTTCAACAAAATCATTTATAGCAACAGGGGCAACCTTTGTAGCAGTTTCAACAACCTTTGTAGTAGCAAACACAGTTTGGCCAACAATTGAATCAACCCTTGTATCCGTAGGGTCAATCGTTGCAACAACAAAACCAACCTTTATATCATCAAGGTCAAACCTTGTAGCCACAAGGCCAACCCCTGCAACAGTAGGGATAGCAGTTTTATCACCAAGGTTAGCAGTTGCAAAAACAACCTTATAATCCATATGTCACGCAAAATTTTTATCCACCTTATGGTTCTCAACGACCTATGGTAGCTTAGTATCAACCCTACCTTGGTCAAAACCCATCTTTAGGGGGGTAGAATCCACCTTATGGTCAAGGTACCCCTTAGTGGGGGCAAAATCAAGCTCCTTATGGTCAAAATTTTCCACTTTGGGGGCAAAACCCTTACCAACAAGGATGGAATCTACAAACTGGGCCTTATCAAAGGCCTTACATACCTTTCAACCATTAATTTCCATTTCTTGCAATGTTGGAATTGCTGGATATCTCAAGGCTCACTAATGATATGATACTTCATTCACCATATTGGCCTCCGATTCCCACTAAGATTCCTAGAGATTTCCCAAAATTCAAAGGAAAATCTAAAAAAGGACCTCAAGTCCATGTGATGACTTATCACTTATGGTGCTCATCCAATTCCTACATTGACGATTATGTTTGTCTATGTCACTTTTGGTGAACCTTGATGGGTGTAGTCATGAAATGGTACATCGAGTTACCTCGAGGGACCTATTTAGGCTTCAATTCTTTGGACATGGCCTTCCTCACTCACTTCCAATTACCGGTTCGTTATGAAACTGGTACCCATTTGCTTACATCTCTGAAACATGATACTTCTACCCACATCTTTGATCACATCCATGAATGGAGACGTCGACGTCACCTCATCAAGTTTGAAATACATTATGACTTGTTAACCAAATGGTTTACCAAATTGTTTGTCAACAAAATTGTTGCAGACATAGAAATGGGAGGTTGTGTTATTGAATATCAAGCCATTGCCCGTGCCCAATATTTAGATTTGGTATATTCCCAATCTGGCACGTTATATGATATTTTACCTGATGCTCCGAGGCCATCTACAGATCCAACATCTTCCAAATCTCCAGACGTAATGCCTATCGATGGTATTATTGGACCAGTGTCTCAAACTTCTAATAAGGCTTATTCAAAGCAAAATTCCGTTTCGAGTATTGCATCCAATCCTCCTTCGAAATCATCTTCGAATCCTGGTAAAACCTATGAGGTTAATGTTTTTTAGTCTATCGCGACAAACAAAGCCTCCAAAGGTAAAAAGAAGGGTAAAGAAAAAGCAAAATATGATACCCCAAAACAAGATTCTCCTAAGTCATCTGCTAATGATGTCTCCAAATGTAATACTAGTATCCTTGCCTCATTTGTGAGGAAGATCACTATACCAAGGATTTTCCCTGTCATGCGGAAGTCAGTCGCTTATAGAAAGGCACTCAAGGGACCCTAGCTGTACTGAAAGAGCGTTTCCCATCATAGCAGACCCAATTGGTAGAACAACCATAATCCTCTACCTCTTTAGGTTCTCAGGTTTACGTGAGTGGAATATTGCCTATTTTTGTTGCCACCCGGTCAAAATATTATCAAACTCCTCAAAAGAAGATGGTTAAAAAGGAAGCCACTAATACACCTTCTACTTCCATTCCATCCAGTTCTGGTCCTCTTCATATCGAGAGACCTAATAATGAATCCATGATCTGACAACTCCTAAAGGTGTGATTTGGAAGTAATCTTATAATTCGAACACTAGAGCTACTCAACATTACAATATTGTCGAAGATTTGGCTCAAGTGCCTTCGACGATGTCTACCTTAGAAGTTCTCCAAACTTGTTCAATGCAACAGAAATCATTATTATCTACCATAGGAGGAATCGATCATGCAGATTCGAATTTTATCACTTTTTATCTGGAAAATCATGTTCCTCATCTTCCCCATCAAATTGCGTACTTAATCCAAATCATTATCAAAGGTACGACGATTCATCGGATTGTCATTTATGAGGGTGCTTCCACCTACATCACGTTTGTTTCTTGTTGGAATGCCATTGGCTCTCCACCTCTCAATCAGGCTCCAAACACCTTAGAAGCCTTTGATGGTAGATGATCCAGTCCTTATGGTATTATCACAAGTTTTCCCATCACCTTGGAGGAAAAACTATTGAATTAGAAGTAGAAGTCGTAGATGCAAATCTGAATTACAACCTTCTACTTGGACGAAGTTGGAATCATGTCATGTTTTGTGTGGTTTCCTCTTTGTTCTGTGTGCTTCGTTTTCCTCATGAATGGAAAATTGTCACTGTCGATCAATTGGAATTTTTCTCTTCTGGTTCTTCAAATGGCAATGTCCCATATATGGGAAATACTGATATTCCCTATGAGAGCATGGGGGCAGGTCTTTTCAAAGATTCTGCTTTAATGGGAACTTTTTCTCTCCCACCTCCGCATGTTGCCTCGGTCAACATGATCTCAACATCATTTGATCCATAGATCATCCCTACTTCGGGTCAGGGTGATTCTTTTGGTGATGTTATGCTGCTAAGTCTTTTAGAACAAGATTATCAACAAGTTATTTTGGCTTCAGTGATTGTTTTTGAAAGTAATACTAGTCTTAGTATGCACCTAGACATGCATTCACAATCTCCTTGGCTTGGTTCTTCGGATTCTCTGGATCCCTTGAATGAGATATTTCCCACCGAAGAGAGTATTGTTTAGGTTATGTCTCTTGACGAAACTCCCTAGAATGATGCTCATCATCATTCCTCGTTTCTTCCAAGTCTTAGTGATACTTCTTCGTGTCTTGAGACTTCTGTTTCTCATAACCTGACACATCCACTTCAAACACCTATTTTGGTGCACAAAGTTCTATCTGAAGGTAATATGGGAAATATTCCTACTATCTTGGCTACTGACATTTCATTTCAACCTTAAATTGTCAAAATATTTCAACTAGAAGCATATTTTTCTTGCCATGAGATTAAGATTTTATCGCATCCTTTTATGATATATTCTCACCGAGTCTTTACCATTCGCCCATTATTTCAATGGGGTATTCATCCTATGATTCGTAACCCTCACCACCCCGGGGGCATGGGGGCATGACCATTTATGTGCTGTATTCCACTATTTGGTCAAGTCGATGCTTACACATCATTCCAACGATGAAACTTCAGTTTCATTCTCTGTTGATTGATTACCCGAGTATGCAAATGGGCTCCATCTAATTTTTTTTTACGTGTGATCATCCGTGTAGATACTTTTGTAAATTAGTGTGCATTTTGATTTTTTTGGTGTGATTGTTGTGTTCCACTTAGTTCATAAATGTCGACAAACCATTATGTTGGTTTTGCTGATGGTGCTTGTCATAGCACATGGAACTTATCTTCTGCATCTTGGGAACTCTTCGCCCCTAATGGTGATTTGATCAATTTACAAGGTATTTTCCTGGGACGAACAACTAATAATATTGCCGAGTACAGTGCAGTTATTGAATTGTTATCAGAAGCAGTTTCTCTCGGAATCAGAAATTTGGTTGTTAAGTTAGATTCAGAACTCGTTATGCTACAATTAAATGGTCATTATTATGTAAGAAATCCACAAGTTTTGCGCATGTTTCTACGTGTTCGTTTACTGGAAAGAAACTTTGATTAAATTACATATCAACACATTCCACGAAATTTGAATACGTTAACACATGCATTGGCAAATTATGTTTTAGGTAGACATTGTGTCACTTGTAAAACTGAACACATCATCATGATATATGAACACATAAGTAGATAATAATGACATGCATATATATATATATATATTGAGTCTGTCAAAGTTTGTTTTGTCAAAATATCAAAAAAATAGTGTTCTGAGACACATGTCCTTAAAAGCCTACAAAAGTGCAGATAATACAACTATGAATAGGCTATCCACCCACATGATGCTCATGATATCATGAGACAACTCTAATCACTTGACTTAAAAACCGATGAAGTCTTGTGGATACTCCCACTGTGTGCCTCTGGCACCGCAATGACACGTCATATATAGTAGTATATTTCGGAATCCCCCAACTAAGGACTTCCAAGTTCCGCTCCATCTCCACTATAGGACCTGCTCCTTCCTCATACAGAGCTTCTTCCTCTACTGGGTGTGCTACTCGTTGAGCTATCGAGAACATTCCGGGAGGTCTTTCCGGTCCCACATCTACAAAGTTATCATAAGTAAACTCTCAAATACACTTCCAAAAAATCACAAAACTTGAAAAATTCCAAAAAACAAGTTTTTACCTGCATAAGTCCACGGTGCACCAGGTGGTAGAGGAAGATCTGGGTCTCCTCTAAATTCTATGCCTGCATAAGCATAGTCATCTACCACAATCAATTTTTGGCGTAACCAACTAAAAAATGCTGGAGGGAAATGCATCTGTTGACCTCCTCCGCCTCGATGCATAATCCTACTCCATATGAGTAACCTCAGATATCTTGTATCTAGATTGTCCACCTTTACCCACTGGTAATGAAACAAAGGCACACGCTCCAAGAAGAATGTGAGTAAGATTGATCCAAACCCAAACTACTTCAAACTACCTATTTTGCACTTGTTTACTATCTTTTCATGTTAATCAACAATCTTTTGCACCAATTAAATATTGTTGGAGTGAGACAGTTCACTACGTATTGGAACTGAGATTTCATTGCCTCGTGTAATTCTTGAGCCCCAGCTATATGGGCCATGGTATGTATAATAGTCCGCAAGGGTAGGTTGTCGATGGTTGCTATCTTAACCTTTCCACTCACAGTTGTTTCTACATCTAGGAAATGCCTTCTAATCAAGGTGTTAGTGCTCTCCACTCTGGTACGAGCTCCAGAGAGTTGGACCGTATCTCCTCTCCTGGACAATCCAGTGATGAAGTAGATATCAAATACTTCTAGTTTCAGTTCTTGATCTCCCATAATGAAGATCTCGTGATCGAAATCCCATAATCCTATGAGATACTCTAGCAACTCATTCTAAGCTCTGAGTCTCAGGGTTTGAAAGAACTTTAACAATCCATGGTCCCTCAAAGCATTAAAACATGCTTGGCTTTGAGCAGCTTGGTGGTCTTCCACCTTGTGGTCTCTCTCTTTCCATTTGATGGCAATATTCGCTGAAATCTCCTACAAATTATCCATAAACAATGTTTAGAAGCCTTTCATCGGATTAAAATATTGAAAAGAATAATTAAGACAGAGTATTTCTCATTTTATTTTTTGCTTTGCGCCCAACACAACTGTTTGAATTGATTTTGAATTGGTAGCATGAAGGCCCTTTGGGCTAAGGGGTGATCAATGTGGATCTCATGATCAAACTCACGTTGATCACCCATGATTATAAAAACAAAAATTTGTCCTCTTAAATAGTCAAAACTTCAGTGAAATGGAAAAAAAATGGTATGCAAAGCAATAGAAAGGGAAGAGCTCTTACTTGCAACTGACGGTTCGCGAAATGGTGCCCCGGATTTGCCACACTGCTTGCCTGAAGAATCAGAGAAAATAGGGTAAAATGCACTCTCCAAATGACTAAAAGTGAAATGGTAAAATGTTTTTTACTTTTTTTTTTTTATATTTGTAAGTTTTCAAATACATTTTTAACAGTATTTTATTATTTTTCTCGATATCGGAGATGTGTGGTTGTTTTTTTGCAGTTACATGATCTTTTGATGGTAATAGTGATCATTCTTGACTGATTCAACAAGTTTTGTTTTATCTCTTTTTCAGACTCATTAAAAATAAACGAAAAAGGAACCCCATTGGATTCATCATTAAGCTCTTTTCTGACTCTCAAAAGATGAAAAGATCGCCAAGTACTTATCTTTTAGAACTCATTAAATTAAATGAATTAACGTCATCTCAGTATACGTTTACCTCCTTTTTGGGTTGGGATTGACTATTTATGAAAAGGAACACCTTGGTAGACATGGTCAAGAGGTTCTCTCGAATATTGTTTTCTACCCTTTCGGGTTCGAGAGACAAATTACGAAAAGGGACTTGATGGATTTTTCTTTTTCATCTCTTTTTCAAACTCTCTAAATATGAAAAAGACACCGAGTTTGACTCGTAAAAATTAAACGACGAAAGACTTGTCACCATGACGAGACCGAGTTTCTCCTTCCCAAGAATCATAAAACTCACTAGGATGTATTTATTCGAAGAATGGACTTATACAATGAGCATATGTTATCCCCTTCAAGCTTGTGATTAAAAATAATTGGGGTACTCACTAGAAATAGTGGGGAAAAAGTGAAAGTGAAACATCTCTTGTATAGGCAGCATGTCGCTCTTGAACATGACACTCATCTGTTTTTCATGTCGGGTTTGGAATATCCTCACTCTGTCACTTTTCCTTTCGGGTTTGGGTGATCCATTTTGCCTCTCATTTTACTATTCCACTTTGTCATCATGACCCTTGGTCCTACGTTGATTCAAATGTTGCCACACTCCAGAGTCGTGTCACTAATATGTTCAAGAGAAGTACTATTTGAAGTTTACTACCTATACATTGTTTGACCTTTTTCCACAGTGTTGGATCATACTTGTTTATTCCACTTTATTCCTTGTTTCGTGTCGATGATGAGGGAATCATTATGGCCCTCCTTCAATGAATCATTTCCTGTCGACTTCAACTCATTATCCAGGGAGATGACTTAGAAACTCCCTTTCAGTACCTTAGAGCTTTCATGCCTTAATGGCAAGTTCTTTGCATTCGACGACAATTTTTCATCATTAGCCTTCGATCATATGATTCCATGAGTGTTCAACTTCAGCTTCATTTGTACATTCACTAATTGTACTGTCGTACCTTGAGAGCCATTGTAATTATTGGTGGTTTCTCTTGTGCATTTTAATGGTTCACATCATTGGCCAGTAATCAGGTGGTTTCTAGCATGTTAGACTTCGACACATTCATTCAAATGTTAGAATTCATACTTTGATTGGGTTGGGATGGAGCGCAAGACCCTGAGTTTTGTTTGATATAACTAAGGTTGTGTGGAGTTATATATTATTCACGATTGTATATATGTTTCCTTTATATGGCTGGATATGACCATACTGTGGGAACTTATATCTATGATGACGATGATCCTTCTATGTCAGTTGGTTGCATCCATACCATGGATCGTAGACTTCCAGACGATCCTTTTCATTTGGATCGCTGTGCCCATACCATGGATATTTTCACATGGTCCTTTCTATCTGTATGGTTATGTCCATACCATGGATTCATGTTTTGATATATATGATAGAGGTATCAGATATGTATATGTAAATGTGTCCTTGATTTGTAGGTCTCCTGACGGTGTTTGTACTCATAATTGCAATAGCTCGTAAAGCATCTCAGCCATCACTCCCTGTTCTTCCTTCATGCTTTAGGGGGCATTTGTTACACAGTATTTTGTCACACCTCCTGCACTTCCCTGTGTCATACCCCGGAGTGCCCAAATTTAACAACTATGCAGTGTACCCATCTTGATATGCAGTCCAGATCCTCCCTAAAGAACTAATAAAAAGTTTCCTTGAGCCTTTCCTAAGAAAAATGAGCTCAAAACCCTAATTTCTAGGTCAGTGCGACTATGACACTTCCCTCTTGTGCTAATGGTAGGTTGCACCATATTAGCCTCCTATTGCTAGCGTGTGTTTTTCTTGGATACTTGTGTTGATCCCTAAAAGGCAAGTTTTACCAAAGAGGAGGAGAAGCTTCATGATCTGGAGGCTTCCATACGGCGAGCTGGATGATGTTCATTGTGGATGTGGTCGAATTGTCCTAATATTACCCTTTGATATTATCCATATGAGCTTCCTCCTTGAGATGAGGGCCTTCCCCTATATTTAGTGAGATCCTAACTCCCTCTCCTTACCTATAAATTCATCCTCCTCCATTACCAAATGGTTGGTCTCTGATTATTTGCACCCTTATGCTGAGATAGTGCCTACATGCTATTCACTTTGGCTTGGAGAAGGTGTGCTTGGAGAGCTTGAGATTAGACTTGGACATTCACTCAAGCAGGGATACTAACACCAAGGCCTGGGTTGTATGCTTCCTATTTTTTTTTATTAATATATACAACTAATGGTTCACTTTCCATAAATTCTTGTGTCAATGCTTTATTTATCTTAATGCTCCTTGATCTGTTAACTGGATTACATTTGATTATGCTTATTTCACTTTCATGCTTTGTCATGTCTTTAGCCTCTTGTGCAACTATTCAAACGCTGTGAGTAGCAAAGACTAAGCTTGAGAAGAAAGTGATCAAGATCTTCAACAAAGGAGTGCATTATAACATCAGAGCATGGTAGGTCTTCTTCCTCTTCTCTTATTTTGATTGTAATCTAGGAAAGTGTTTTGTAGATTGTCTTGTTTGTTGCTAGGTCCACTCATTGGGCTAGAGGGATCATCTCTGTCCGCAGAGAGGATTTCCCTACTCAACAAGAATTTATAAAATGGTTTAGAATTTTTGAGGTTTATCATAGCCAACCATGTTCAAATGTCACATTGTGACAAAAATTATCTCCATATGAAAATCATGGACAATCATAGTCAACCATGGTCGAATGTCGCGTTGTGACAAAGATTGTCTTGATATGAAAATAAATCATGGAAAACCATGGAAAAGCAAGGATGTGATTCATCAAGTAAGGAAGAGGGAACGACTCCACACCTAAAGGGTGTTTCACCACGAAACCCATGCCTAACGACACAGAGTGGCTTTCGACCAGGATGTGGCAACAAATTTTTTTCTAGTTCAAGCGAATAGTGGCAGGGTGATGGAACGTGGATGGGGTTGGGGTTCCACCCATTGAGCTAGATTTTTCATGGATGGGAAGCCATTCAATCAGTAGGCAAGCAGGTCAAGTAATCCAATGTCACATTGTGACAAATATTGTCTCGATATGAAAATCAACCATGGTCAACCATGTTATAATGTTTCATTGTGAAAAATATTGTCTCGATATGAAAATCAATCATGGTATAACGTCACATTGTGTCAAAGATTGTCTCGATATGTAAATCAACCATGGTCTAACGTTGCATTGTGATAATAATTGTCTCAATATGAAAATCAACCATGGTCAACCATGTGTTTATAATATTTATCTTAGGGTTTATATACCTTGGGTTTATAATATTTTTCCCTTGGGTTTAATATTATCCCCTTGGGTTCATAATGCCTTGGGATTTTGGTATTAATCCCTTGGGTTTATAATATTAATCTCTTGGGTTTATAATATTAATCTCTTGTGCTTATTATTCTCTTGGGTTTATAATATTAATCCCTTGGGTTTATAATATCAATCATGGTCAATCATAGCCAATCATGGTCAACCATGGTCGAATATCACATTATGACAAAAATTGTCAACATATGAAAATCATAGCTAATCATAGACAATCATGGTCAATCATGGTGAACCATGAATGATCATGGTCAACCATGGTGAACCATGAATGACCATGGTCAACCATGGTCGATATTGGTCAAAGGTGGTCGAATGTTGCATTGTGACAAAGATTGTCTCGATATGAAAATCAATCATGGACATCCATGGTCAACCATGGTTCAACGTCACATTGTGACAAATATTGTCTTGATATGTAAGTCAACCATGGTCTCGAATGTTGCATTGTGACAAAAATTGTCTCCATATGAAAATAATGGACAATCATGGAAAATCATGGTCAACCATGGTCAACGATGGTTGATCATGGTCAACCATGGTCAACGATGGTTGATCATGGTCAACCATGGTCAACGATGGTTGATCATGGTCAACCATGTTTTATAGAATGAAACATGGTCAAACATGTTTATTTTAGAATTTATAATATCGATCCCTTGGGTTTATTATTCCCATGGGTTTATAATATCAATCATTGTTAATCATGGTGAATCATAGCCAACCATGGTCAACCTTTTTCGAATGTCGCATTGTGACAAAAATTGTCTCCATATGGAAATCATGGACAATCATGGTCAACCATGGTCAAACATCTCATTGCAACAAAAATTGTCTCAATATGAAAATCAACCATGTTCAACCATGGTCCAACATCGCACTGTGACAAAGATTGTCTCAATATGAAATTCAACCATGGTCCAACGTCGCACTGTGACAAAGATTGTCTTGATATGAAAATCAACCATGGTCTAATGTCGCATTGTGACAAGATTGTCTCAATATGAAAATCAACCATGTTCAACCATGGTCAATATGCCTTGGGTTTTTAATATTTTCCCCTTGGGTTTAATATTATTCCCCTTGATTCATAATTACTTTGGGTTTTAGTTTTAATCCCTTGGGTTTGTAATATCGATCCCTTCGATTTATTATTCCCTTTGATTTATAATATCAATCATGGTCAATCACATTTTATAGAATGAAACATGGCCAACCATGGTCAATCTTGGTCAGCCATGGTCAAATGTCACATTGTTGCAAAGATTGTCTCGATATGAAAATCAATCATGGTCAACCATCGTCAAACATCACATTGTGACAAAGATTGTCTCGATATGTAAATCAACAATGTTCAACCATGGTATAATGTCGCATTGTGATAAATATTGTATTGATATGAAAATCAACCATGGTCAAACATGGTCTAATGCTGCATTGTGACAAATATTGTATCAAAGTGTAAATCAACCATGGTCAACCATGCTTTAACGACACACTGTGATAAGAATTGTCTCAATATGAAAATCAACCATGGTCAACTATGTGTTTATAATATTTATCTTAGGATTTATATACCTTGGGTTTATAATGTTTGTCCCTTGGGTTTAATGTTATCCCCTTGGGTTCATAATCCCTTGGGGTTTTAATATTAATCCCTTAGGTTTATTATTCCCTTGGGTTTATAATATTAATGAATTGGGTTTGTAATTACTTTGGTTTTATAGTATTAATCATGGACAGTCATGGACAATCATAGTCATTCATGGTCAACCATGGCTGAATATCGCGTTATGAAAAAAAATTTCTCCATATGAAAATCGTGGAAAACCATGGTCAACCATGGTCAAACATGGTTGATCATTGTCAACCATGTTTTATAGAATGAAACATGGCCAACCAGGGTCAATCTTGGTCAACCATGGTCGAATGTTGCATTGTGACAAAGATTATCTCGATATGAAAATAATCATGGTTAGCCATGGTCCAACGCCGCATTGTGACAAAGGTTTTCTTGATATGTAAATCAACCATGGTTTCGAATGTCACATTGTGACATAAAAAATCTCGATACGAAAATCTACAATGGTTTCCATCATCGAATGCTGCATTGTGGTAAAGATTGTCTTGATATGAAAATCAACCATGGTATAATGTTCTATTGTGACAAATATTTTCTCATTATGTAAATCAACCATGGTCTAACATTGAATTGTGATAAGAGTTGTCTCAATATGAAAATCAACCATTATCAACTATGTGTTTACAATATTTATCTTAAGGTTTATATGTCTTGGAATTTTAATATTTATCCCTTGGGTTTAATATTATTCCCTTTGATTCATAATCCCTTTGGGTTATAGAATTAATCCCTTGGGTTTATAATATCAATCCCTTGGGTTTATATATCAATCATGGTTAATCATGATCAATCATGGTCAATCATAGCCATCCATGGTCAACCATGGACGAATGTCGCATTGTGACAAAAAATGTCTGCATATGAAAATCATGGATAATCATGGTTAACCATGGTTGAATGTCACATGTGACAAATATTGTCTCGATATGAAAATCAACCATGGTCAACTGTTATCACCCCAAGAAACTCACCTAGGTTGTATATCAGTGATGCTTGGGAACATTACAAACTCAACAAAATGTTGGAAAAATAGGTGGATGAATGAAAGAAATGCTGCATATTCAAGCCAGATAACCACTTCTACTATGATTGACCCCAGACATGGGTGAACACCCCCAGACTACAAGGCTTTTAACCACCAATTACTCACAGCTTTAGGGACAATGTGATGATGGAGAACACTGATCACACCAGCAGATGCACAGGACCCTGTGATGGCCAGCTGCAACCAGTTTAAAGGTCTATAAATCTGTTTTCTAATGCACAGATAGGATGACAGCTCTCTGGCATTAAAACAACAGAAACCTGCAAACAAATTCAATGATGCATGCTAAATCCTAACACAGAGGTGGGATGACAACCCCTCTAATGCTAAACATTAACAGCACATGAACAACTGCAAAACAAGTACAGCCTAGAACAAGAAGAAGAAGTGGAAAGTGAGCAATTAACAGCAAAAGAAGCTTGTATTAGCTGGAAATGTAGACCAGAAGCTGCAGGTTACAAAGTAGTTACAGTCTCTAGAAGTTGAAGCTTGCAATAGAATGACATTCATCAACCTGATTACATATTTTTTCTGAGTATATATAGAGTTTGTTTACAAAAAATCTCAGCTAGCCTATGCGTGGAGGGGTCATAACTGACCACCAACCACATTTACAAACTATTATGGGCCTCTCATACATTCTGACAATTTTAATTAGAAAATTAGACATTCGCTGGTACTTTGGTGTACTCCTTGAACAGGTGGAATGTTTCCTGCATAAATGTTCATAACTGCTGAACAAATTGAACTGCTCAAGGTAGTACTTTCTCTTCCTTGATCGTGCTATTCTTGAATGTAGGTAGATGAAGGTTTAAATGTGCAAGTCACTGGATCAATCTCTTCCTTCTTTGTGCGCACAAAACAGGCCGAAACACTGAAAAAATCCATTGAAAACGATGAGGAGCTGAGATGAAACATTGGGCGTTGGATGGGTTACGTGAACAATCATGATCTACTAGCGGGAGGCAATGGAAGACATGCAGCGCGATGGGAATCAATAACAGCCGTTGGATTCAACAAATGAGAGGCGGGGATTAACGTATGGAGGCTATCGGGAGACATATGTATGAGAAGAATGTGGACCGTTGGATCATGGTTGGGCCGATCCGATGGTTGACGGGCGGCAGAGATGCAAGAAAGTTAGCAGGCGGGGACCATATTGGATTGCGGTAAACGGTTTCCCCACATCGCTCTTTGGGCAAAGGTGGTATACGTATAAGGCAGCGAGATGCAATGGAATGAAGATGCGTGGCGGATGCGATGGCGGGGAAACCACTTTCCCCGGGAACTAATGGGTGTGCATGTTTGCGGAGCGGGGAATGCGACTATCGCCGGATGACAAAGCGGGAAGATTGGATGGCCGAAGCTCAACGCGCATATGTTGAATGATGTGACAAGCGAGGGGCGGGCCCGGGCTTTATTAAAGCTCAGGGTTATGAAATTTATTATATGCACGGTTAAATGAGCCAAGGTTAAAACTTAATCACCCGGGAGTAAACATATAAGGTTTATGCAGGGTTTAAAAGGCTTTCGGGCTTTTATTAAAGGTAACGAAGGTTATAACGGGTAAGCTGGGTTTAATAACATTATAAACAAAATATGCCTGGGAGTAGGTAAAAGAAAGGGTTTAGGTGTGTTTTAAAAGGATATAGAGGAAAAATGTTGATAATAGGATTAATGGAGGGTAAGGAGAACGATGGAAAAAGAGGAAATGTAGGAAGCGAGAATTGTAAGGGAATTAGGCAAGTGAAAAGGGAAAGGATAAAATGGATTGCCACAAGCTCCTTAGCAACCAAAACTAGCATTCTCCAACCTGATATCAACCCTTAAGCACTGAATCTGTAGCAGAGCTAACACTGGCTCCTTCTAGGGATGGGATCCTCCCTGTGAGGTCTCAAGAACCTGCAAACCATTGCCTTTCCAGCTGAAAATTAGTTAACCAAAATTCCTAGTGTTCCATTAGGCATGGAGTCTAGTTTGCCTACACAAAACTGATAAGAACAAAATATTTACAACTTTTAAGGCCAAAGACCTTAAACAACATAAACTTTCAAAAATCGCCCATTAACTGGGCCATCAAAAATTGTTACTCCTCCCATACTTTTCAGTATGAAGGTGTTGTTCCCTTGAACCTATGAAATGATGAAAGGCCCTGTCCAGAAAGCATCAAATTTCCCATGATTGCCTTTCTTTTCCTTAAGTGCATCCCATTTCAAAACCAAATCACCAACCTAAAAATTATTTGTTTTTGCCTTCTTGTCAAAGGCTTCCTTGACCTTTTTCTGATGTGTAGTAGCCTTTTCCAACAGCTGTTCTCTAATCTGATGTATCTCTGCTAAATCAGTGATTCTCTTTGCCATATCTTCTTCCTCATCCTGCCCTTCTTGAAGGAATTTTGCCACAGGGAGAGTTAGCTGAATTGGAAATACAACATCAGTACCATATACCAGCTTGAAAGGAGAGTTCCCTGTAGATTTTTTAATGGTCACTCTGTCAGCCCACACTGCATACTTGAAATTTGAATCCCAATTCTTTTTATTGTCCTCTAACAGTTCTTTAATTATCCTGATTAGGCTTTTATTAGAGGATTCTGCTAGACCATTTCCCTGTGGGTAATAGGAGGTGGAATGAACAAGTTTGACACCCATTGAATCACACATTTCCACCAGCTCTTTAGCCTTGAAAGCTGCTACATTATCTGTGATTAGTTTATGTGGACAACCAAATCTGTTGAAGATATTCTCTGTTAAAAACTTGATGACCACATTATGATCAACCTTCCTGGTAGGGATTGCTTCAATCCACTTAGTGAAATAATTAGTGGCTACTAATATCCACCTGTGCTGGCCACTGGAATGTGGATTGATTTCTCCAATAAAATCCAAGCCCCACTGCTGAAAAGGTCCTTTTGCCTAAATTGGTTTTAGGGGCAAAGATTTCAACTGCTGTTTTCCTTCAAATCTTTGGCACCTGTCACAAGATCTAACAAAAACAAATACATCAGAAAATAAAGTGGGCCAATAGTACCTAGCTCTGAGAATTTTGTGGGTTGTAGTCTTCCAATAATGGTGCCCTCCACACATGCTGTTATGAAACTGCTGCATAACTTCTTTTGATTGTTCTTTGTCCAGACACCTTAAAAATATTCCAGATGGATCCCTCCAGTAGAGCAGATCTTCACTGATGCAATATTTTGCTGCTCTAAGTTTTGAAGTTCTGGCCCGACTTTGAGTAAATTCTAAAGGGATTTCTAGCTTTAACAAGAAATTTATTATTTCAGCATACCAGTTACATGAAGCTAGATTCTCGGCCACTGTGAATAGGAAATCAACCATTTGCTGCCATTGTGAATAGGAAATCGATATCTAAGGACCTGCAATTTTCTTCAGCTAATAATTTGGCAAGACCCTGACCTCTGACCAGTTTTGTGGGTTTCAGTTCTATATTGAATTCAATCAATTTTGCAATCCACTTTGCCCTTCTTCCATCAACATCAGGTTGTGTTAAGACATCTTTTATTGCAGCAGAAGGCACATATGCAATTATTTTTGAATGCAAGATATAAACTCTGAAAGCATTTAAGGATTTAATAAGAGCATATGCCTGTTTTTCTATAATATCATACCTCAGTTCAACATCCCTCAAATTCTTGCTGAAAAATGCCACTGGATGCTCTGAACCTTATTTGTCTGCCTGTAATAGAACAACTGCAATGGTATCTTCAGAGGCAAAAGAAAATATGTGGAACTCCTTGCTGTAATTTGGACTAATCAAAGTAGGAGCCTCCATAATAGCCTTTTTAATAGACTCAAATGATTTTCTTGTTGCATCAGTCCATCTTACCTTTGATCCTTTTTTCAACATGGAGGTCACATGCTTAACCAATTCTGCAAAATTTGGAATAAACCTCCTGACAAAGTTAATTTTACCTAGAAAGGACTGGATATCTTTCTTTGATCTAGGGATGGTCAAAGACTATATTGCTTTGACTCTTTCTGGGTCAATCTGAACACCTGCAGCAGACACGATATGTCCTAACGAATTGCTTTCACTTAAAGAAAATTGAGATTTTTGGGATTGACTGATATTCCAAACCTTTTTCACTTCAGAAACACTTTTCTTAGGTGCTGCAAATGATTTTGATGGCTGCTGGAGTAAACTGTTATATCATCAAGGTAGATGAGGACAAATTTTTCCTTCTCTCCCACAAATGCTATGTCCATAGCTCTCTGAAAGGTGGCTCCAACATTCATCAACCCAAATGGCATTTTGGCATACATAAAAGTGCCCCAAGGAGTGGTGAATGCAGTCTTTTCTTGATCATCTGGGTGCACAACAATCTGATTAAAGCCTGAAAATCCATCCAAAAATGACATCACTTTAGCTCCTGAGACCTTTTGCAACAAGTGCTCCATCTTGGGCAGAGGATAGTTGTCTTTCTTGGAGCATTTGTTCAAATTTCTGAAATCAACACACAGTCTGATTTCACCACTCTTCTTCCTCACCACCACTAGATTGGCCACCCACTTTGAATATCTGAGAGGAACAATGATCTTGGTAGCCAACAACTTTTTAATTTCTTTCTCAATTAGTGGAAGAAGCATGGGATTTATTGGTCTCAGCTTTTGTTTGAAAGGAACAATGTCTTTTTCCAGAGGGATTTTATGCTGAATTATATTCTTGTCATATGTTTTCAGATCACTATACTCCCAGGCAAACACATCAGCAAATTGCCTCATTAAATTACAGTATTCAACACTTTTATTAGCAGACAAATGAGTGGAAAAATTCACATACTTAGGCTGAGCTGGACTTCCTATATCATGCTTAGAGACTGCAGATTGGTCTTCTTTTTGGGCAGCCTTGTAAGGCACATCATTCTGGTCAAACAGTCTTTCAAGAGGAATTAGACCCTTAGGAATATGGTTACTAGGACGTTGGACAATGCTGTTTTTACCAATTTTATTTCTAAGTTGGGACTGGTGATTTTCTAACAAGGCATCATTTTCTTGGTCAATTTGCATCTCAGAGAAATCATCAATGACTTGAAGGAACCTATTTATCTCATCATCATCATTAAAAACTTTCCAATGCAGGACATTATCAGGCAAGGAAGGTATATATTTCACTTGGACTTCATACACTAGTCTAGGAGGCATGGGAGGTATAAACAGACTAGCAGACACGGCAAGGGAATCAACAAGTTGATTTTGGGCTCTAGGAATGTATGAAATACAGAAAAAATCAAAAGAATCTTTGACTCTCCATACCTCATCTCTGTACGCTTTTAGCCTTGGGTGCTTTGCCTGAAATGTTTTATTTATTTGCTAAATGATCAGATCAGCATCTCCAAACACCTTCAGATTCTTGATTCCTCTATATTTTGTTGTATTAAGGCCTAACTGCAAAGCTTCATATTCTGCTATGTTATTTGTCACTTGAAATACCAGCTTAAAAGATAGCTGAATGCTTTCTTGTTGTGGAGATACTAGAACCACCCCTGCTCCTGCAGTCTCCTTGGAACATGCCCCATCAAAGAACATCTCCCAAACCTGACCACCTTGCTCTTGCTCGGCCTGAACTGTTGGTTTCCTGAGCTGCATTTCGGCCTTCTGAGATTCTTCTATTTGGAGAATGCATGCTCCAAAATTAGTGTCCACTGCATATATAGGATGATTTGTAGGATTCTTCTCATCACTAATGATATATGCCAACTATGCTTCTCTGTACAATCTCCTGCGTTCTCCTCCAAACACTGGGACGGTGGCATAAGATAAATCATTTTGTAATGTCCCACCTAGTCTCTTAATCCAACCTCTGGACAACAACATGCCAAACTTAGGAGGGACATCTTCTACCACAATATCCATCATCATACTCTTCATGGGCGGCTGAGTTAAGGTAATGGCTAGATCTTTAATCAATCCAAGACATTTCACCTTCCTTGAATCAAAAGGGAATAAATCATGATAGGGTCTAGTAATATCAAGGCCTAACTCTTCCATGATAGCTTTAGGCATCAAATTGTGGCTGGCCCCTGTGTCTAGCAGGAAATTGTGGAGGATTTTGTCATGAATGGTTAATGAGACATAAAAAGATGGAGAATTATTATCAGCAGGTTCAATCATGGGACTGAGCACAATGGCAAGCTTGTCATCTTGCAAATTGACAGAGTCAGTGGAGGTTTGTTTGGTTTCTAGCTCAAGGGCTTCAAGGATAGGCTTTCTAAATAATTCACTCTTCACCAACTCAACCAGAGGCACAACTATTTTCAATTTCTGGACTTCTGACTCAAAGCTAAAAGACGAAGATGATTTATTAGAACTTTTTACCTCTTGAACTGGAGCTTTGAGGATGACTGGATTAGCTGCTGGTCTTCTCTGCTTGATATTCTATGGTTCTGTTTGAACGATAGCTCTTTGGGCAGAATTTTCCTTGGCATTTTTTGCATTGGATCTCAGATTATATCTCTGCTGGTCACCAGTTTGTAGAACAGCTCCTCTGTCCCACTCCTGACTGTTTTGTTCTTGCAACAATGATTCTTCATACTCAGCCAATGTAAAAAATGCAGCATTGCCTTTATCTTCCATGCAGTGAATTTCGTCCTCATCTTCTTCAAATTGTTCCTCCTCCATGACTACATTTTGGAAAGGAACTTTAACTTTATGATCCTCTTTTGATTCTTCACCCCTCTCCATTATTTGTAACTGCTCATTTGCTCTTCTGAATGGATTTGGATTTCTTGGAGCAAATGTGTTCTGCTGCCTTACTTTTCCTGAGTTCTGCTCAACCTCTAGCTTAGATATCTTAGCAGCCAATGAATCTATCATTTTAGTCATTTTATCAAATTTGGGGTCTGAAGATGATGCCGAGGAAGTAGAAGCTTGATTTCTCTGCCTCCTTCTGTCAGCTTGGCCTTTTAGTTTTTCTGCAGCCATGATATTAGATTCTACTTCTAAGGCTGCATCCTCCATGTCTGCCAGTGTAGCACATCTCCTTTCTCTCAAAAATAGGCAGAAATCAGAGTCAAAAGCATTGGCATAAGTGAGTTTGGCAGAGGTGGGAGTAGGCTTTATCTCAGCTGGTATCTTACTATACATTCGGTTAAATCTTTTATTAAAATCAGGTATTGACTCCCCATTTTCCCTCTTCAGATTACCAAACTCAGTATGATAATACAACAAGTCCTTCTTATCTCCCCATTGCTTCAAAAATGCATCATCTAATGCTTCAATATCTGTTATGGATCTTTGGGGTAATTCTATGAACCACTTCCTAGCCTCTCCATCAAGGCTCTGGACAAAAACTCTCATCCACACATCATTTTCACTTATATCTAAATTATCAGCATAACTGTAAAAAGCTTCAAGGTGTTATTCTACTGTTACTCCCTTCCAGTGAATTTAGGCATATATTTTTGATATTCTCCCACAGGCATAGGATTTAAAGGCACAGGCAACACCAATGGTCCATATCTGGCAGCTACAATTCTTTCTATCCTCGTAGGTGCTTGCTGTCCTGCCATGATTGGAATATTTGGAAGAATACTAGCAGATGGAGCAGTAGGAAGTAATGTGATGGATGGCAGTGATAAAGGGATGTTTTGGATTGAAATGGAAGCTTTCTTTGGACTAAGATTCAAAGAGGAACTAACTGTACAAGGGGTTGAACCAATCTCTGAAGACTTTTCCTTATTAACAGTGCTGTGTTCTAAATCTTCAAACTGTAAATCTTCAGCAATAACTTTATCTTTCAGAGATGAATTAGATTTCTTAGGCTTACTTGATCCTGATGCCCCTTTCTGTGATGCTTTTTTTGATTTGATAGTCTTCTTAGGTTCAGGCACTAGTTCAGCTAGCAGCTTCTAAGGATTTCTTCGAGTATGTCTCATAAAGTTAGCCAGAACTTCAATGTGGAGTCGCCAAATTATGGTCTTCCACCAATGGAGTCGCCAGACAGATGATTACAACCGGAAACTATGTTTAAACCTTGTCTGTCATCAAAGCTTGAAGCTGTGTCGTTCTCCCGGGGAAGTTGAGCTTCAATTCTCCTCTCCCTGGCAACGACGCCAATTAATGTTATCACCCCAAGAAACTCACCTAGATTTTATATCAGTGATGCTCGGGAACATTACAAACTTAACAAAATGTTGGAAAAATAGGTGGATGAATGAAAGAAATACTGCCTATTAAAGCTAGATAACCACTTCTACTATGATTGACCCCAGACATGGGCAAACACCCCCAGACTACAAGGATTTTAACAACCAATTACTCACAGCTTTAGGGACAATGTGATGATGGAGAACACTGATCACACCAGCAGATGCACAAGACCTTGTGATGGCCATCTGCAACCAGTTTAAAGGTCTATAAATCTGTTTTCTAATGCACAGATAGGATGACAACTCTCTGGCATTAAAACAACAGAAACCTGCAAACAAATTCAATGATGCATGCTAAATCCTAACACAGAGGTGGGATGACAGCCCCTCTAATGCTAAACATTAACATCACATGAACAACTGCAAAATAGGTATAGCCTGGAACAAGAAGAAGAAGTGGAAAGTGAGCAATTAACAGCAAAAGAAGCTTGTATTAGCTAGAAATGCAGACCAGAAGCTGCAGGTTACAAAGTAGTTACAGTCTCCAGAAGTTGAAGCTTGCAACAGAATGACATTCATCAACCTGATTACATATTTTTTCTGAGTATATATGGAGCTTGTTTACAGCAAATCTCAGCTAGCCTATGTGTGGAGGGGTCATAACTGACCACCAACCACATTTACAAACTATTATGGGCCTTTGATACATTCTGACTGTTTTAATTAGCAAATTAGACATTCCCTGGTACTTTGGTGTACTCCTTGAACAGGTGGAATGTTTCCTGCATAAATGTTCATAACTGCTGAACAAATTGAATTGCTCAAGGCAGTACTTTCTCATCCTTGATCATGCTATTCTTGAATGCAGGTAGATGAAGGTTTAAATGCGCAGGTCATTGGATCGATCTTTTCCTTCTTTGCGTGCACAAAACGGGCTGAAACAATGAAAAAATCCATTGAAAATGATGAGGATCCGAGATGAAACACTAGCCGTTGGATGGGTTACACGAACGATCGTGATCTGCTAGCGGGAGGCAATGGAAGACATGCGGCGCAATGGGAATCAATAGCAGCCGTTGGATTCAACAAACGAGCGGCGGAGATTAACGTATGGAGGCTATCGGGAGACATATGTATGAGAAGAACGTGGACCGTTGGATCATGGTTGGGCCGATCTGACGGTTGACGGGCGGTGGAGATGCGAGAAAGTTAGCGGGCGGGGACCGTACTAGATGGCGGTAAACGGTTTCCCCGCACCGCTCTTTGGGCAAAGGTGGTATACGTACAAGGCAGCACGATGCAATGGAATGAAGACGCGTGGCGATGCGATGGCGGGGAAACCACTTTCCCCGGGAACTAATGGGTGTGCAGGTCCGCGGAGCGGGGAATGCGACTATCGCTGGATGACGAAGCGGGAAGATGGGACGGCCGTAGCTCAACGCGCATATGTTGAATGATGTGACAAGCGAGGGGTGGGCTCGGGCTTTATTAAAGCTCAGGGTTATGAACTTTATTATATGCACGATTAAATGAACCAAGGTTAAAACTTAATCACCCAGGAGTAAACATATAAGGTTTATGCAGGGTTTAAAAGGCTTTCAGGCTTTTATTAAAGGTAACAGAGATTATAAAGGGTAAGCGGGGTTTAATAACAATATAAACAAAATATGCCCGGGAGTAGGTAAAAGAAAGGGTTTAGGCGGGTTTCAAAAGGCTATAGAGGAAAAATGATGATAATAGGTTTAAAGGAGGGTAAGGAGAACGATGGAAAAAGAGGAAACGTAAGAAGCGGGAATTGTAAGGGAATTAGGCAAGTGAAAAGGGAAAGGATAAAATGGACTGCCATAAGCTCCTTAGCAACCAAAACCAACATTCTCCAACCTGATATCAACCCTTAAGCACTGAATCTGTAGCAGAGCTAACAGTCAACCATGGTCAAATGTCACATTGTGACAAAGATTGTCTCGATATGAAAATCAACCAAGGTCAACCATGGTCAAATTTCGCATTGTGACAAAGATTGTCTCGATATGAAAATAAACCATGGTCAACCATGTTCCAATGTGGCATTATGATAAGAATTGTCTCAATATGAAAATCAACCATGTTCAAGCATGTTTATTTTAGTGTTTATAATATTTACCTTAGGGTTTATATACCTTGCGTTTATTTTTTTTTTCCCTTGGGGTTTAATATTATTCCGTTGGGTTCATAATCGCTTAGGGTTTTAGTATTAATCCCTTGGGTTTAGTATTAATCCCTAGGGTTTATTATTCCCTTGGGTTTATAATATCAATCATGGTCAACTATGGTCAACCATGGTCAACCATTGTCTACCATGTTTTATAAATACAATCATGATCAACCATGGTCCAACGACGCATTGTGACAAATATTGTCTTAATATGAGAATCAACCATGGTCCATTGTCGCATTGTGACAAAGATTCTCTCGATTTGAAATCAATCATGGTCAACCATGGTCCAAGGGTTTATAATATTTATATTATAAACCCAACGAATTGATATTATAAATGCAAGGGGTTAATAATAAAACCCCAAGGGATTATAAACCCAAGGGAATAATATTAACCTAAGGGATAATAAGCCTAAGGGATTATTACTAAAAACCCTAGGGTTTATATTCCCTTGGGTTTATAGTATTAATCCCTTGGGTTTATAATATCAATCCCTTGGGTATATTAATTTAAGGGTTGAGCATGGTTTAAAATGGTTGACCATGGTTGACCATGGTCAACGATGATCCAATGTTGCATTATGACAAGGGTTGTCTCAAAATAAAAATCAACCATTGTCAACCATGGTCAACCATGGTCCAACGTTGCATTGTGACAAGGATTGTCTCAAAATAAAAATCAACCATTGTAAACCATGTTTATTTTAGGGTTTATAATATTTTTCTTAGGGTTTATATACCTTGGGTTTATAATATTAATCCCAAGCGTTTAATATTATTCCCTTGGGTTAATAATTCCTTGGGTTTTTAGTATTAATCCCTTGGGTTAATATTATTGCCTTTGGTTCATAATCCCTTGGGATTTTAGTATTAAACCCTAGCAATATCAACCCTTACATTAGTAAACCGAAGGGATTGATATTATAAACCCAAGGCAATAATAGACCCAATGGTTAATACTAAAACCCCAAGGCATTATAAACCGAAGGGACTAATATTATAAATTTAAGGTATATAAACCCTTGGTTGACCATGATTTATATTGAACCTAAGGGATTAATATTATAAACCTATGAATAATATTATACCCTAGGAATATGAACACTTATATTGATATACCGATGGATTGATATTATATACCCAATGGAATAATAAACCCAAGGGATTAAGACTATAAACCCAAGGGAATATAAACCCTATGGTTTTAGTAATAATCCCTTGGGGTTTTACTATTAACCCTTTAGGTTTTTTATTCTCTTGGGTTTATAATATCAATCCCTAGAATTTATTAATCTAAAGATTCATATTTATATTAGATAATTTCAAATTAAATAACAATAAATAACATTTAATATTAAATAATAATGGTAATTATAATGATAATAATAATATTTTTTTGGTAAATACATATGGTGTTTTTAACAATGATAAATACAAATGAAGCCTTTTACTTATATTAGCCACATTAATATTTTTAATATGGTTGTGCTAGTACTAATAATAATATTAATATATTAACTAATATTAATATTAATATAAACCTAGTCCAATAAATATTTAATATTATCAAACATTTTGAATTATAAATTATTTCTTATTAAATTAAAAAATAATTATGTTATTATTTATTATGTCATAAAAATAAACATCTCGTTTCCGGCAAAGATGGAGAAATTACGTGTTACATGTCTAGGAGACTCAAGCAGGAACATCATCTATATAAATTGCAAGGCTGGAGAAATAAATACCTGCAATTCCAGGCATCTATCTCCATATCGTATTATAATTACAAAAACCTATGGAAAACATTTACAAAAAATCAGCTGCATTCAGGCTCTCAAGTTCTTATCTTGGTTAAAGCATAATTGATAACATACAACGAAAATTGACCACCACTGAGGAGAAATACAGTGAGACTAATCTCAATACAAAAGAAAGTAATGATTTAGAACTCCAATCCTTAAAAATCTTTATGTTTCTTTGACATATGTGCTACTCATCCGATTCAATATGAGAGATAAGGATAATAACAGCGTTTCTGCCCCAAATTATGAAGATGCCTCAAATTGGAAAAATAAAAGCATGAAACAAAGAGTTTAATGCATGAGTAACCAAGGAATCACTAATATGTAAGGAAATTAGGAATCATTGTTTAAGATGTAAATTAGTAAGTGTCGGGGATTTCTTTTCTAGTAATCATTTTAACATCTTCTGTTAATGGTATTGCAGTGTTCGCTTGGATTTCATTTGAAAAGGAGCGAGACAATTCAAAAATGTTGTAGAAACAAGAGATGAATTGGGTGCCCTTCTTATTCGAAGATAGGGAATATTGTTGAAAGATGTGGTTCATGTGAATAATGTGGGTACAACAAAGTGAGTACTTCCATAGAAATTCAATGGTATTGGAGCTGCTAAAGTTGTGCTAACGCTGTTTTTATATTCCTAGTGGTGATGTCAAAATAAGGTCTTAACAGATATTTGAAGGTGTTGGATCAACTTGAAAGGCTTCCATTTACAGTTGTTACATTGTGGACACTGAAGGATTTTATTACGGGATCTGCAAACCTTCTATTGTGAAATTTGTAAGTCTTCATTTACAAAAAAACTTATATATTGTGAACTTCCACAAACTTGGCCTCAAGTTTTTACTTTTTGCAACACTACATACTTCAACTACAACATTGAAAATACTCAGAATCCCTTATTATGACATTATTCAGACTCCCTTGTTATGACATTTTGTAGAGAGAACATCTTCCCTCAAACTGATTGAAGAGTGGCTCATACAAAAAAAGTTCACTCAACATTTTTATGGAGCTTTGAATGGAACCTCACAATGGAACGAACGAAGACTACACTGGATCCTCTTAAAATTAGAGTTGATTGATGGGGCTTTGGGGGAGGGGGAAGGGCTTGTGTGGGGAGTGGTCAGATTGTGATACAGAGTAGGACAACTTACATATGACTCCTTGAAGCATCGGGGGCGAGGGAGGGGCTTGTGTGGGGAGTGGTCAAATTGTGATAAAGAGTGACAATTTGCATATGACTCCTTGAAGCTTAAGGTACACGTCTACTTAGTTTTTAGGGGCTCTACCCAGACTCCAAGAGTAAGATATTTCTACTCGCCTTTCGGAGTGTGCACTAACACCCTCACCCTTATAGAAGTAAATAATTAAATACATAAGGTTTGCAAGCCGTTTTACTAGGAAATGAAAAGGCGAGGCTTGAAGATTTGAGAAAACTCGATACATGTGATTTTTACCCCTTTTTTAACCAAAGAAAAACTTGGCAAAAATGCCAAGGCTTGGCTATTGCTACTGCTGTAGAAAGAACCAAGATAAGTAATCTGACAACCTCTGTTCACCAATCGGTAGCTGTGGACAACCCATTAAGCTAGTGAGGCTTTGGTTCATGAAGGGTACTTGTCCTTGATACACCTTTTTTTTTCCTTCATTCAAGGTTGGGGAGCGGTGCACTTAAATATTTTTGTAAATTTTATTTACTACAATAAAGTTTAGGCCAAAATTCCAAGGCTGGGTTATTGCTACTGCTATAGAAAGAATCAATAAAAACAATCTAACAAGCCTTTATTCACCAATTAGTAACTATGGACAATCCATTAAGCTGGTGAGGCCTTGGTTCATGGAGGGGAGTTTTCCTTGATATACATTATTTTTCAACTTTCCTTTAAGGTTGGGGGCAGTTACTTTACCTCTTTCTTGGAGTTTGATATCGAAAGGGTTGTTGGAGTAACAAGATTCAAGTTTTTCAAGATTTTAGACTAATTTTTAAGGGAAAGTGTTTTGGTGTCTTCAATATTGTGTTTTGCATTATTTACTAGGGAATAGAATACATGAATTTGTTTTAAATATGCTCTTGGTTTTTAGATCCTATTTTTGAACT
The DNA here is from genome assembly GCA_031772625.1 of Pinus tabuliformis. Classification (NCBI taxonomy): domain Eukaryota; kingdom Viridiplantae; phylum Streptophyta; class Pinopsida; order Pinales; family Pinaceae; genus Pinus; species Pinus tabuliformis. The sequence continues at coordinate 938,991,249 of CM062814.1, forward strand.
TTCTGGTTTCATATCTTCTACATGTACCACATACAAAATGTGATTTTATTTCCCAAAGTTTGCAAGTTTAGGAATCTGGGAGATGTAATCTCTGATACGACTTTATTTAAATTTTCGGTGGGTTGTAGATTCTATTTTTCAGGTTTCATAAGTTCCATATGTGATTTGAGTTGATTTTTCAAGATTTCTTAAGAGGCAATGAAACTGCAAGATGTTTAGCACACTCTTCAGTAACTAGTCAGTTTTGGTATCTTTGTTTTCTCTGTGCAACTTGAGTATTAATCTTATTTTTATCAATGAAATATTAAAAAATCTACAATCTCGTGACACCATGAGGATATCCATATTCTTCCAATATTTTTGGAAATATTTCTCAAGTGTATATCCCTCTGATGTTTGAAATCATGGATGCTTTTGAAGGGTTTTCATTTCTGATGATCATAAATATGCACTTTCTCCATTCATAGGCTAATGTAAAGCATCAACTGAGTTTTTATCTACATCATGCCAAGCTATAGATTCCTTTCCTTTTTGCTTATGTATTTGCTTAAGTTGATTTTCTAAAGCTTCTTTAGAGGCAAGGAATCTACAAGATGGTGCTACCAATTTTTTAACACCAATGAAGTTCCATTGCACATTGTATCCTAGAATTTGCACTCAACCAACATGAATTGCCTCTCCATGATAGGAACTAGTGCCTTCTTTGTTGCATGTGAGTGATGAGCACAAATATTGCAGCAAGAATGCTGAAACTCCTGGGTCTACCAACTTTACTTTAACCACCCGGGGTTCATACAAACTTAGAGGCGACAATGCTGTATACACAAGTAAAAGTGATGGTTCTGCCTTTTGTCACTGTTCAGCTGGCGAGATACCACTGGGGTTTTTCAAGCCAAACTTCTATGGATTCAGAAGAAGCTTGATTACTGATGAGGGAAATAGAAATCTACTCTAAGAGAAAGCTTGTCTGCTGCAGTAAGGAAAAACACTGAGATCCAATGCTAAAACATACCATTTCCTACCTAACTGCTAAGAGACTATGTTTCAGAAATAATGCTAGATTAACATGTATGAAATTCAACTATCTTAAGCATGTAAATTCAAAGCATCAACATTCTACTACTGTGCATGTAAATGGCTACAACAAATCTGTTTTTTCCTTTTTGTTCTTTTTTATGGAAAAACAAGTGTGAAAGCTAATCTCTTTTGGTGATGTGGCAGGTGGCTTAGGGATGCTGGTGGATGGTTGGAAGGTTTGGGAGACCCTTAGGTGACCTTGTGTGGCTTCCTAGAGGTTTTCCCTCAATTCAGCCTCAAAACAGGCCACTACAGGAAAACCTACAGGATGTCCTAAAAACCTACAAGATTCCCTGTATTTCTACAGGATACAACCAAGAGAAAAACGATGGGTGCTGAAGGTGATGGAAGGATTAGGAAGGTGGTTGGTGGATGGAATGGAGTGAGAAAATGCCTAGGATCACTCAGAACTAAAAACCAAGGTTGGGAGATGGTTGGATTTTCTCAACATGCTTGGAGAAGTTTCCTTGAAAAATGATGAAATTGGTGAGGGTCTTAGTGAAAGAAAGGAATGATCATGGATGGATGAAGTTGGGAGGAGGTTGCTGACTATGAGATCTCTCTTTGCTTCTGAAACACTTGCACTGCATCAAACATTGATATTTTCCCAAAAATCATGTAAACAAGAAGAATTTCAATAAGCTAGAAAAATAGAGTTTAATGAGCTAGCTGTCTACTTCATGCATGAGGAAAATTTGCAGAATAATATGAAATCATTGATGAGATATATTGTAAGACTGAAGATGGAAGAAATGATAATTAAATCCTACACTTGCAAACTGGTCAAATGCTGGTTCAAGTATAGTAAACTCTAAATTTTATGAGAATGTAGAATTTTGTCTTTTTGGGGTTGCATAGGGGTCCTTTCCTCAAATCATGATCCCTGAAGGAAGAGGTGAGGCCAAGACACCTACTGACATCTTTTTGATGCTCCTTTTTTTCCCTTCTAACTTACTGTTGAAGTAAAGCACAAATGGGAGCAAACTAATAAACAAACTAATCAAATCTACACTACTTGTAATGAAATACTTCTAAGGACAATTTAACCATGAATCTATGAAATTAATCTAAGCATACAGATACTAGAAAAGAAGCCTTTGCTGCTAGTGTTGGGCCCTAACCCAAGAGCTTCAACCCTTTGAGTTAACTCAATATTGGATCAAGAAGAAGCTCATTCTCATTATCAAAACAAAAAATTACATAGCAATGTCTTCCACAAGTCTGGAGCTCAAAAATAACTAGTGTTTTTACAACAAAAATTCGAATCCTAATGAGGCTCTAGGCCTCTTTATTTATAAAACTGAAGTATCCAACGACTTCCTTAAATCTAGGGAGGCTCGGCTCCCAAACTCGAGATGAACTAACTCTTTGACTATCACTTGCTCAACTGCCTTTTGATCTTCATGACTTGGCTGCTTGTACTCCGAGCTAGTGTGATTGATGGAGGAATATTCGAATAACGGAGGAGGATTTACCTCCTATAATCTATCTTCCTTGTCCCATTCGAGTTTTAGCCTTTAATCTTCCCAAAATTCCTTGATTTTCTCTCACAAACCTGCATTCAATGCACATTAGTCCACTAGGCATAATATCTCACTTTGACTCACCTCATTAAACAAAATATAATCAAAACATGCAATAAATTGTGAAAAGAGTTGATTTGACTAACCTAGGAGGTGAACTAAGGTCCATATAGTTACTCAATGATGAGGCTCAACAATGAGTGAGATAATACATCACATGTTGCAACCCTTTCTTCTACATACTTACAAACAATTACTAACATGAAGGAAATGAAAGACAAGAAACTAAATCAGTTTTGCTTCACAGGGTAACATCACAACCATACCCTTCTTTTGGCACCTTGAATCGTGTATATCTTATTGTCACAATGAAATCCATGATGTGGATGCAAGGGATGAAGATGGTGGGTGTATTTTTTGTCTCTTCATGTTTTATTCTTTTCAGCAAGTGTGTGCAACATAGTGCCCACTGGATGTTGTCAATTCCCTTTAGTTGTCCCATGATTTTAAGCATCATGGACATTACGTGGATACTGTGACCTAAAAATATGAAAAGGATACATGTTTCTTTCACTTTTCCTGTTGGTGAATGTAGTCTGTTGAGGGTGTTGAAGCCTTGATGACTAATCCACTTATGCCCATATCAATACAACTTGTCCTTTGTTTGTCACACATAGAAGTGGGTGGATGGACTTTTTCTATTCACTGCCTTCTTTCAAGTGACCTTGTTAGATCCTTTGGGGGTAATTTTGAATGCCATACATCATGCTATGAGATTTGTTTTTATAAGCGACCAATGTGTACATCCCAAGCCATTTTGAGGATCTGGATGCCTAATATACATGGAGTTACCTTTGATTTTTGTTAATTAACGGATTCAAGAACACAACAAGATTGGACTTCCTAACCTGCCTTTGTCAAGGGTTGACGAGGGATTGGACTTTTCAGCATTGTTGAAGTGACATATGGATATGGTCGTATTTCCTACCTTAAATGACTGGACTTCTTATTCTTATCAAGATAAGAGGGATGGGCATGGAGGTCTGGTTTATCCTTTTGGGCAGAATTCTTATCAATCGAAGAGGAAAGTAGTTTGAGGGAGTGGTGATTATGGTAACTAGAACATGGACCCTAAACTTATCTCTCTGAAATATCACCATGTGAGAAGGAATGGAGCTAATTGAGTCCTCCTTCAAATTTTGTGAATGGTGGAAATTTGGCTGTTGGAAAGGCATCTCATTCAGTGATATATTCCCCAAGGAGTGGACCATCTTGCTAGCATAATTTGCAACACTTTTCAAGCACTCATGTATTGGATTCACATAAATTATAGTTTGACGCAATTTCTTATTTCTCATCTAAAGGGTCCCAAACCCTTTGATGGGTGACCTTTTTGTGTGTTGTTTTTCATTTTTCATTTTTCAATTTTCAGTTCCTGTAACAGAAGAGGACTAAATCAATATTGACCTTGCATTTTATATCTCAACCAAAACGTGTAATAATAAAAATAAAAATAACTTCAAGTAGAAACTGCAAACCTTTATAAACTATGTTAGTCGAATGCTTGGATTACAAGAAGTATTTAACATAATTTTTTGGATCATTTTCATCCACTTTTGCATATTAATCATCAATGTGGGTTTTTAATAATATCACATTCATAGGAAAAAGAAAAATCACTCAGTAAAACAAACTGATACTGACTATAGGAATGATTTCCCGCAGTATAAAAGGAGAAGGGAAGGGCAACGTGAGGGAAGTATGGTGGTGTATGTTTGCAATGCACATCCGAAATCAACCCACTGAGGGAATTTATATGGTGGAAGAACTGAGAAGAAACTTGGTAGCAATCTGGCCATTGAGCAAGTTACCATTTTGAAAAGGAGCGAGACAATTCAGAATGTTGTAGAAAAAAGAGATGAATTGGGTGCCCTTGTTATTGGAAGACATGGAAGACTACTGAATGATGTGGTTCCTATGAATAATGTGGGTACAACAATGTGAGTAGTGCCACATAAATTCGATGGTATTGGATCTTCTAACGTTGTGTTGAAGGTTTCTTTTTATATTCCTAGTGGTGATGTTAAAATAAGGTCCTAGCAGATATAGAAGGTGTTGGATCAGCTTGAAAGGCTTCCATTTATAGTTGTTACACTTATGGTGGAGAAAATGGTAACCAATGGATGAATTTTGAAATCTAATCTGAAACTTATCGAAGGTTTCTTGGATGGGAATAGGTGGGTGTTTTATTTTGGATGGAATAGAAATCTATAAATTTTGTTTAGTGAAAATGGTAACTGGTGCATAAATGTTGGAATCTATTTTGAAAAATATTGAAGGTTTTTTGGATGGGAGCAGTTGTGGTTTTTATTTGGGATGTAAATCTATAAATTGTATTTGGTGGCAGCCATAATCGTTGGGAACAGGAAAGTGAGTAATTGTTTTGTGAGTAAAAGTTGGGATTTTTTTTACAAAAGTTATACTATACCTGGATCAAATTGCTTCATTGTAATTGCTTCTATGATTAAGATTTTATCTTTGGTTGAAAGTGTTTATCAACATAGAGTAATGATGGGTTTATGAAAGGGCATATGTGTTTCTCAGTAAGACTAAAATTTTAGTTTCAATTGTGGTGATAAATCTATAAGTTGTGTTTGGTGGAAGCATAGTTGTTGCAAGAAGGTTAGCAATTGTTTGTGACTAACAGATGTGCTTGAAAGTCCGTAAAGTTATACATACTAGACTTGGATTGACCGACTTCATTTGAACATTTTTTATAATTAAGAGTTTATCTCTTGTTGTAAATTCTTATCAATAGAGAGTGATGTTATGTTTTTATGTAGGGTATGTGTTGATGAAAGGAATATCTATGTATATCAGTAAGACTGAATAATCCATTTCTAATGGTAGTGATGAATCTATTATCTATCTTCCAATATGATTTGGAAAGAATTTGGAATTGTAAGCATGGACTACTATGAAGATATTTTGGAGCTTTTAATGAAACTTTATCAACATTATGTGAATAGTCAGTTGCATATGTACAGTGTATTGTAAATGGATGAGTCTTCTAGACTAAGCTGCTTAGCTTTATTACTGTTGAAAAAATCACATAGGAGTAATATCGTCAACACGTTTCGAACCATCCAGTGTGGTTCATATTACTCCTATGTGATCTTTTCCGAAAGATTTTGTTATTATTAATATGGATCACATAAGTCTAAACTCAGAAATTTATTACTGTTGTCTTATTGCATCTTCTACATTGAACATGCATATCCCTTCTTACACTGAATATTACATTCTAATTGTTGGAGTGATGAAGTATATTTTATGTAGCTTTGATTTTAGTATATGTTATTGAATGATTATTCTATCAGTGAAATGTTATTTGTAAAGGAGAGAAGTTATTCTATACATTATGGAATTCCATGCTATTGTGTTTAACATTCTTGTGTTCTGTGCTATTGTGTGTCTTTGTGTTCAGTGATTTTGGTTTTCTACCTCTATTCGTTCGCAGAGAAAGTTAGAGATGTAAAAATGAAAACAAATGTATTTTTGGTTTATTTACCCATCTTTATAGAATTAACAACAAATTTTGTTTTTGGCACATATTTCCATAGCTCAGATTCACATTTATAATTTATAGCATTCTATCTAACTAAACTGTATGGAATGTCACTCCAAATAACATAGGTAGCCTCATTTCCGAACTTTCTATACACAAGTCAAGCAATTATCTCATGCCAAATAACTACCATAAAGATTCATCTCCAATAGTATGATTGATTTGGAAAGCCTTACTGAAACAACGTTCAAGTCACAGGAAAAAATGTCTTCTTTCATCAATGCTACTCTTCTCTATGCTACCGTCTTGTGATGTTTCTTTTTCAAAATGTGGTGCAATTCTTTTGGGATGAAATGGTTCTATCTAGTTTGAAATTCCTATGAAGTTAGAATTCTATTAGAATTTATTTTAGTCAAATACATTTTGACTGATTCAACCAAAGATGATCTTTTGGACCCAAACCTCTTCAGCGGTGTAGATTTTCCCTTCAAAAGTTCTGGCAATTGGGTTTTCCACAAGAACCCAAGAAACTTTCCTAACACTCCCACACTTGTCTTGCAAAGGGGCAATGGAGGAGGATATGAGTTCTATCTTTGTTTGTCAAGTAGGCTTCGGATGAGCTATATTCTTCAGGGGCACTTTCTTTTAACTCTACTTTCTTATGAGACTTTTGAATATGTAGGACTATAGATACTTGGGTGCCTTAGAGCTTCTCCTGAAAGGATTTTTCTCTCTCATGTTGCAATAGAGGGTTGCCACCTAATACATCACTTTGGATGCCAATTTTTTGATTGAAGTCTGGTTTTTTGGAGATTCACTTCTTCTAAAAGGGATGTTTAGTAACCTTTCCTTACTGTGAATTCCCTTAATGGCAATGTTCATCTCTAAACATATGCCTCCTTTCTAATAGGAATTTATCTCTCCTGAATAATTCTTCTGAATAAGCCATTATGCTTGGTCATGCCATAATTTGATGGGTGAAGAAGGGTTACCAGTTTTCAGTAGTGGGAGATATTTGCACAATTCTTTAGTAGTAGATATTCTTTGAAAAACGTTAATTGGATTTCTGGATGGATGTCTTTATGTGATTTATAATCGTGTTTTAATTCTTTTCTTTGGAAATCTTGCCTTGTGTTGATATAAATTCCACACAACAGATTGCAATTAACTTGTCCTGAATTCAAAATAAATCCCTTACTAGCTCAAACCACATATAATTCCATTGTTAAATATGAAGATGACAACATACATGTACAAGAAATCACAGTAAAGCTAGAAAGTAAATGTCTTTTCAAGATAATCCAACAACCATCCTTAACTGTTTTAAAAAGAATATATAATAACTCCAATTTAACTCGTAGCTAACAATTGCCTTTCCTCCAAAAGAGGAATGAATCACATGTCGATTGCAATATGGTTGTGACTAACCTGTGAGTCATGTTCAACCTATCATACATTAGGAATCCAAAAAATAGGAAAATACCCCCAACATATCATCTGAACCCTAAATAAATGGGTCTTCTGCACATCTATAGATTTGAATTGTATGTTTCTTTTTCCAATTTCTATGGGATAATGTTCATTTTTCATTTTCAACTCCAACATAATTCTATTTGTCTCTTGTAATAGAAGTCGAATTAAATCATTACCACTGGGGACTTGATTTGATCTGGTAAAGTTGAAAGGTTCATTCCATTTTCATTCTTCTCAAATTGAGAGAAATGCCATGAATCATCATTTTTCACTCGACGGTGTAAGTAATAGGAGGAATGCTGCTCCAACAACTGCTCAAATATTGTTGTAAAGACTTGGAGTCTAATATTGTAGCTATATCTAAAGTTGTAGGACTTGAAACTTTTGATAGTAGACTGACCAAGCTTCAAAATGAGCTGTGGGAATATATCTCATTGGTGATGTTTGTGTTATCCAAAGAAATAACACACTCACGGGAGGAACAATTGATGAGAGTACTATGGGTAATTGTTGCAAATATCTCTAATTTCTTCGACATTTGTATTTTTTTCAAATTTTTTCAAATTGACTATATTTCTGATATTTTTTGAGTTTTTCAGGTTCAGGTTTATGTTGGTCAATATTTTACAGTATTTCCAATAAATTTATTTTGTGACCCATCGGAGATAAATGATATTTTCAATGTACAATGGAACTCCAATAAGTCATGCAGATACTGTATAAACCAATTTTCAACTGCTTATCAAAGGGTTATGATTTTTGTCATGCTATGGAACAAAAATAAAACATAACCCTAACACGTATAGTGGGACGCAACTAAATATTGTAGTTCCCGCCAAATTTGGAATGATAGAGATTGTTGTTGTCACTATGCACGAAAAAAATAAAAGATAAAGATGCCAATAAGCTTAGGTGGTAGAGATTGTTGTTGTTTCTATTCATGCAAAACGACCTTGTAGATCCATCATTGTATTCATTGCCATATTGCAATTAAATTATTGCTCAAAAAGCTTATAGAGAAAAGAAAAAAATTAATCATAAAATAGGAAATTATAGGTCATAGGTCAAGAAAACCTAGGTGTAGAAGAGATGCATGTAGACCAATGCAGGTCCTGAAACACTGACAAAGAAATGAGCATGGATAGGGGTGAGAGTTTTGGAACAAAGCTAGGATTTCATATGGGTGCAATAAATCCAAGCAAACATATGGGAAAAATATTTCGAGTGAAGTTTTGGAAGCCTCTATAGAGTGGCAGGCTCCAGAGAGCACTCACTTTGATAGCATGTTAAACTCATTCACAAAAATATGAAAAAATTAAGATAATCTTGAGATGCAATTTCATTCACAAAATATACATATAAATACATTTTTTAGAACCATTGGATTCAACTTCAAAGGTCTCTTTCACTTCTCATCACAGTTCACATTCCTCTGTATAGAACTCTGTTATTAACTGTCTATTTGAGCCTCAGCATTTCCAGAGATTATTAATTTCACTTTTGTAAGTGCCAATTTATTTTAAGATGCATATTCTCACTTACCTATCAAACTTGAAAATATGTACACTATCCACACACATGCATTGTCACCATTATCCTTGAATACAAAAACTTTTGTAACAACCGAAGCATCATTTTATACTTCTTGTCTTTTCAATTCTTCTACTATATGCATTCCTAATAGAAATTATATTGAATTGATTTTTAAAAGTATTCCTGCTTGTGTCTTTGAGTTGACGAAACCAACCTATTACAGAGAGTCCTTCGTTAGTCGTGAGTGCTCTTGATTCCGAATAAGGCGGCTATGTAGCCGACCACTAAGCACAATTGTGTAGGGATGAAGCGGGGTGCGGTGAAACAACCCTTTAGCTGACTATTCACTCTTTTATTAGGTGATCACATAAAATAGGTTATATTTCCTCAAAATTCAGACTATCCTTCCTCTCTCTAACCTCCTTCTAGGTAAGGGTTTAGGTTTTATTCATCTCAGTTTCTAGATTCCTCTACTTATCAATCTCTGTAGCAACTAATCAATGGACTACTTGTAGGTATGTTACATATTTTGGTTCACATTTTCAGGTTTTAAGTGGTCTTGAAAAGATAGTTCAACAATGAAAAATATACCAATTTCCCCATTCCTCATACCTCACTCAATTTATCAGTGATACTTGACTGGGAGACTGAAGTAAAGGAACTCCCAAACCATGGTGGTAATGTGAATAACTAATAATCATGGAGTTACGTTTAGTTTTTTCCAGCTCAGTACTGTCATTAGAGGATAGACATTGAAACACCTTAGGTGTTTTGGAATATTTCAACCAAATTCGGAAGTCTAGTTCCCATATTTCTTGTAATTTACAATTCTAACTCTAGAGAATGGAGTATATCTTGTAGAATTTCTTCTCGATTCTAAGCATAAGTTATTATTTTATGAGCCAATCCACACCAATGAAATGGTGGCTTCAAAACATTCCACTCAACCAATAATGAGATTTTGTGGGAGCTTGCCGAAGCTTGTGACCCGAGACAAGCCATAAATGTTTTATAGAGGTTCACATATCCCACTCCACACTAGCCCACAATAATCCCTTCCCTGTGCTCACAAAGCTAAAATATCAATTCCAAACTTGCAAAATTAGAACATATGCATATTCAGAAAATGAGACTATATATTTGTAAAATGCCAGTATATCTTATTAATTGAGGCATCATTTTGAAGAAAATAACACAAGCAATTCTTCATATTTTCCTTGGTTTTGACTGTTGATGATTTTATATGTATGACAGGCCCATGTTTTTGACGATGTTTCTCTTGAGAAGGAAAGAAGACAAAATTTAAAATAAAAAACTAAGCTCCTAGATTCTCTGCCAAAATATATTTTGTGTTAATATCTATCTTTTCATTATTGTTTTGAATTACAGACTGATGCCATCATTGGACTATCAAGATGCAACAGACAATCTTTCTCTAACACTTATTCACCCCAATAAAGTTCTACTTTACAACCCTCTCCAACTCCACCTTTGTGAGGCTAAACAATACTTAGTGTTCATCTCAAAGCTTACAAGAATATTCAGGTCAGGGATGCTAAATATTATCCACAACTTGAGGCAATGAAAGGGGCCTAAGACTTGTAATATAGAGAAAGTTGGTGCATAGTTTCTTTGATTTTCATAAACTTTTATCATTCTTCCAGGGTCTGTTATTGTAT